>APFE030580898.1:62858-79814 GCA_000404065.3 Pinus taeda
TTGACATTCCCATATTTGAGGGTCAAATAGATGCAAATGTTGTAGATAAATGGTTAAATCTGCTAGAAGGGTATTTTTCTGTTCATGCCTTTTCCAGTCGAGAAAAGATTACTTTCGCTCTTCTAAAAGTCGTCCCCCACATCAAGGACTAGTGGGAAACCTACTGCGAGTAGAAGGATGAAAGTACGACCTCACTATTTTAAGCCACACCCACTTAGAATTCATTTCGATCTGCCATCAAGGAGCAGTACTACCTTGTCGGAAGCTATGAGGATCAATACATAAAGTGGACCACGCTGCAGCAGGGAAGGGACCAAGACATGTCAGAGTTTACCAATATTTTTCATACGCTTCGCACAAAGTTGGGTATCAAGGATTTGGAGCAGCATTTGGTACTCAAATATCACCGCTACCTGCACAGGTATATCTAGGATGAAATAGAATTCTTGAAAATCTCCTTGCTCGACACAACATATCGATATGCCGTTAAGATCGAGCAAAAGTTTAAACAAAAGAAGCGAGACTTTGGATCTGCGAATCTGAACCAAGGGAAAGGTGCCCCCAAACTGCCGAACAAAGTACAAAGCCAAGGCAGGGTGGCCCAGTACAACCCGCCAAAGCCGCAAGCAAACAACAACACCGCGAAGCCGAAAAAGGACACAGGAAAGTGGTGTGAGTTCCATAAGAGCTCCATTCACAACACAAGTGAGTGTCGGGCCAAGCAGTCACTATTGGCCGAACTAAAGGCTTAAGAATCAGATGCATGTTTCGACTCTGAGCCAGAACCCGACAAGAGGAATGACAAAGGGAAGCAGATCATCGATGCGGAGCCCAACACCACCGTTGCCACCACGAAGATCCAGAAGGAGGAACCCGAAGATCCAGAGGAGGAGGAGCGCCTCTTCCACTCCTAGATGTGGGTAAAGGGCTTCCCGCTACAGTTCATTGTCGACAACGGGAGCCAAAAGAACCTCATTTCGGCATAGGTCGTGAAGCAGTTAGGCTTATCGACCACGGCACATCCACAGCCGTACACCATCAGGTGGCTTCACCAAGAACAGGATCTTCGCGTGAGCCAACAATGTCGCCTTCTATACAACATCGAGCCCTCCACGGATGAGGCATTGTGTGACGTTTCTCCCGTTGATGTTTGTGATGTATTACTAGGCCAACCATACTTGTGGAAGTGACACGTTGTGTATGAATCAAGGCCTCGTGCTGTAATTGTTACTTTGGACAATAAGTTGTACAGGATACCGAAGGTAGCACCGCCTACCGCCATCTATTTGGTTACTGCAAAACAATGCAGTAAACTCATTTCCAAAATAGGACAATTTGTTTTCTTGATGATATGCCCTCAAGGAAAGAAGATGACGGTGGCCACGACCTCGAGACAGGGCCCCTCCACACGAAAACTACAAATGGACAAGGTGGTGGAGGAGTAGGAGGACATCTTCACCTCCCTCGTGGGGGTTCCTCTTCACTGTCAAGTCAAGCACTCCATCAACCTGACCCCAGGTGCGCCGCTGCCTAATGGACCAATCTATCAATGCTCCATTCTGGAGAACAATGAAATGAAGAGGCAGATTCAGGAGCTGCTGCAAAAAGGTCACATCCGACCAAGTTCATCACCCTGTGGGATCCCGCTCGTGTTGGTACAGAAGAACGATGGGACTTGGAGACTCTATATTGACTATCGAGAGCTGAACAAGATCACTGTCCAAAATAGGTACCCGATCCCACGGATTTATGACCTTTTGGACCAACTAAAGGGGGGAAAATATTTCAGCAAGATTGATTTGAAGTCAGGATATCACCAGGTACCAATCGAACCCTCCGATGTGTGGAAGATTGCCTTCAAAGCCAAGGAGAACCTTTTCGAATGGTTCGTTATGCCTTTCAGGGTGACGAATGCTCCTGCAACCTTCATGAGGCTAATGGATGACATCTTGCAGCCATTCACCAACTCATTTGTAGTGGTATACTTAGATGACATCCTGATCTTCAACCAGAGTTGGGAAGAGCACCCCCACCACATCCGATAGGTTCTCCAAACACTGCAGCAACACAAGTTATGTGCTAATTTGGAGAAATGCACTTTTGGCATGACCCAGGTTCAGTATCTGGGATACATTATTGATAAACGGGGGGGTTCATGTGGATCCAACCAAGATCCAAGTCATTCGAGATTGGCCATCTCCAACCACTTTGACAAAGCTCCGCAGTTTTATGGGTCTCGCCAACATCTACTGCAGGTTCGTGTTGGGATTTTCTCATATCACTTGGCCATTGAGTCAAGTCACCAAGGGAGGAGAGAAAGAAAAATTCTTTTGGTCTGAACCTCAATAGAAGGCATTCATAGAGTTGAAACATCACCTCTACTCGGCACCAACGCTCACATTACCAGACTTGAAACAACCATTTGAGATCGAGACAAATGCCTCTGACTATGCTATTAGGGCAGTCCTTACTCAACACGGTCATCTAGTGGCATATCACAGTGAGACACTTTCAAACACAGTCCGAAATTATCCCACTTATGACAAAGAGATGTATTCCATTGTGCAGGCCTGCCGGCAGTGGAAGCATTACATTTTGGGGAAGGAAACAGTCATCCACACAGACCATCGGCCCCTACAGTTCATACAGACCCAAGGGAAGTTGCAGAATGATCGCCATCAAAAGTGGTCCACTTACCTGCAACAGTTCCATTTGAATATCAAGTATAAGAAGGGTAGCACCAATAATGTCGCAGATTGCCTCAGTCGACCACCAATCATGGCGTTAACCACCGTGCTCAAATCTTGTGGGCACGAGAATTCTGATTGGTCACTTCTCTACAAAAGCGACCTAGAATTCGGCCACACATACTAGACACTCTTGGAGGGTCATAATGTTCCAGATTTTCATTTTTAGGATGCCCTGTTATGCCACCTGGGTCACCTTTGTGTTCCTTCAAGCGAGCGTGTCAAGATGATTTGGGAAGCACACTACAGTCGGGCTTTTGGGCATTTCAGGGTCGAGAAAATGGTGGCAGTATTGTCGAAGTATTTCTATTGGCCAAATCTTCGACAAGATGTCGAGAAGCACGTTAGATCCTACATTGCCTGCGCCATTGCCAAACCGACCATCAAGAAGCAAGGCCTTTATACCCCGCTGCCTACCCTTAGTCGCCATTGGGAATCCATATCGATGGATTACATGTCGAGCATTCCTTCTACTAAGCATGGAAACCACTATGTTTTTTTGGTCGTCGACAAGTTCTCGAAGATGGCCATTATGGCGACCTGCAAGAAGAATATCACCGCAGAAGCCACTGCTAAACTCTTCTTTGAACGAGTGTGGGTACACTTTCGGATCCCACAGTATATCATCTTAGATCGGGACAACAGGTTTCTTAGTACATTTTGGTCCAGTCTCTGGTCGATGCTGGACACCAAACTCACTAAATCCACAACCTTCCATCCCCAAATTGATGGCCAGACAAAGGTCGTCAACAGGATGATCATACATATTTTGCACATGTACAACTCAAAGCATCCATGCACATGGGAAGAGAACCTCCCCTATGTTCAACATAGCTATAACTGGGCTCTCCACAGCTAGACTAGCCACAACCCTTTTTAGGTGGGCTTGGGATTCCAGCCACTATGTCCCATTGATGTGGCCATGCCATTTGCAGATACTCAAGCAGATTCGACTCATGTCCAGTCTGAAACAGATAAGGCAAACAACTTCATTGAGCACATCCAACATATCCGCTAGTAGTTCCATGACATTCTCAAGAAATCAAATGCCAATTACAAGCAGCGACACAATCAACATTGGGTGCCACACAAGTTTTAGGTGGGCGACAAAGTCTGGTTGCATTTGCAAAAGGAACGCCTTATTGGAGCCTATCGGAAACTCAAACCACTCTGATATGATCCTTACACCATTACAAAGGTTGTGGGAGACAATGCATTTGAGCTCAACATTCCCCCATTCCTTGGCTTGTACCCAGTGTTCAATGTGAACTGCCTTCGGTCATACTTTCCACCATTACTAGACACATCTGACATTGCAGAACAACTCACACCAACAGAGTTAAATCCAGATTGCATGGAACAAGCTGCAACTGATCAGATCATGGACACGCATATCAAGCACACTCGCCAGTAGAATATCCAACTGTATCGAGTTGTCAAAGCAGGCCAACTCCTTCACCAGGGCAAGTGGCACATCATGGATCAAGTTCAGCAGAAGTTTCCTCATCTCATGGAGGAACTCAACACAATGGGGACCATTGCTTCCTAAGGGGGGAGGAATGATCCAGGTGGATATTGGTGGCCACCCGCCAATTCCACTTGGATCCCCACCATTGTTTCTTTCAGTTTTTCAGTTTCCTTAATTGTAGCACAGTTTACTATTTTTAGCAGTTTTTTGGGTCTTGAACTTCCAGAGTCATTTTGAGGCCCTAAACAATGTTTTTTGGGAAAACAAGGAGCAACATGGGTCCATGAACTAATGTTGCTCATCCCAAAGTTGTATTCCTTGGATAGATCTTTCTAATGAGGTATTGTGCGCGTCAAACGAAGATCGTATGCCAAAGTTACGACCCCGCGAAGTTGATGTACCAATTTACCCAAAACAGGGCCCATAGTTTGGCACTTCATCTCCTAGGGTTAGGTTTTTGGATGTTTAGGGTTTTCCATTGTTTCTCAACAATAAATAGGCCTTCAAGCCTCACTGTAAGGTAGTTCAAAGGCATGTAGCCGCCACATCTCTTCTCAGAGATCAACTACCATCGCCCGAGGTAGTTTATTTCCATTTATGTTTGTAAGCATATCTCAATATTCTCCATTAACGAAATGAAGTATTATTTCTGTTGCATCTCTGTGTTTATGTTTATTTCTATACTTTATTACATTCTTGTTTAAATCCGGATCAGAAACAAGAAAACATATATTCACAGTTCATGGAAATAAAAAATACGAATTTGAAAATGAAACAAGATACTTATTTAAAGTTATGGAATTAAGGTTCAAGATATTCCCAAAAAATATTATTGTTTGATCTAGATTGTGAAAAGGGACAGTTGAACATGGTAGTTTTGGAACCTAAAGCTCAAACAATCAAGACTTCAAAAGATTACGATGCAATTAAGTTCACAATAGATTTGAAGAAGAAACATTTAGTGGATGAGATGGACTTGCACGAGAAAACTAAAGAGATGATCTTCAAGGGTTTGACAAATACTATTGTAAATTATTCAAAATTAGAAACTATGATGACAAAAATCATCAATCAACTGAAGCAGGAAAAGGTTTCTACTAGAACCAAACATATGAAAATTGATGATCTAGATAAATTTATTGTTATATTGGAGGAAGTCCCAAAATTTGTTCTTCAATACAAGCCCTAATTAAGTCTATGGACATAAAAATTCATGTGTTAAGAAGAAATTTGAAAATGCCACCTACAAGAGATGTCTAGACACTTGAATTGGAAGCTACACAAAAGGAAAAGGAAAAACTATTGCCCCTGATAATTGACAGAATAAACAGATTGAGAATTAGGTGCACCAAATTTAAATCCTGGCAAAGGAAAACACTGAGCATTTATGTCCATCATCATCCTCAACACCATTTGATCCTTCTAAGAAGTTTGTTGAAACAATGCCAACTTTAAGTATAAAGGATTGTGAAATTTAAAAATATCAAGAAGATGTTCATGGTGAAGAATACATGGATTAATAATCCTGGAGATAAAGTAGGTGACAAAAATGAAACAATCAATATAAATCAGGACCTAAAAATGAGATTGCAAAAGGAATTGGATCAATTGAAGGATTAGTTAGTGGTATTAAAACCTTTGGTTGAAGCAAGGAAAACTATTTGGGAAAAAATAGTGGCAAGCATTTAAAAAATGTGGGGATCAATTAGGATCATTTGAGATGAATCAAATTTAGTCTATAACGTTGAATAGGACATTAACAAGATTCAAGCAGAATTAGGAGACACACCTTAGATTGCCTTCGGAATAATGAAATTCCTCAACTCCAAGAATAGTGAATAACTAATAGCTCTAGGTTTGAAGACAAAACCTATGTCATAATGGAGGTGAATAAAGTTTCAACCAAAAGAAATTTTTTCTAATAATTTTAAGATAAACACAAAACAATAAAAAAGGAAGTGGACATATTCAATACAAGATTCAAAGTTTTGAGGGAAATGGGTATGACCTCCTGTTGGGATCAGAATAATAGGTTGATCTCTCTTAATGCATATAGAGACTTTAAGTTTAAGGACCACAACAAATTGAAACAAGATTTTAGATATGGGGGTAATATTGAAAGGGCCAAGTATAGTAGATAATTTGATGGGTGATTTTTGTAGAAATTCCCACTGTAGATCAACAGATTATGCAATATACTAAAGCAAAATACAAGATCTACTTCTACAACAAACTTTGTGCAAGCTTAATCGAATATGAGCAAGATCAATTAGAACACATATAACTGAGAATGAGAAATCAATCAAACATGAACATAGAAGAATAACCCGGGGAAAGCCTCAGCCTAAAACCCCAATCTCTGTATTATCATACAAGTGGAAATATGTTCAAGTTACAAAAAGAATTAGCACACAAGCTATCCTGCTCTCCCTGCAATCAAACAATACTGCTAATAGACAGTCAAAGGCTCTCACAACCTTCTCCTCTGCCCTCCAAGCCTCCTATTTCCTTGCGCAGTTTTTCCTGGGGTCCAGTGCTTCCACACATGTGAATTCCCACCTCACACTGCTCACTTGGCTCAGAATTAACAACACAAACCTGAAGGAGATAATTCCTTCTGCATGGATGAGTTTCCTATATAGGAAAAATCCTCCAACTGATAGTACATTGTCCCTTCCTTTGATCTCAACTAGGTCTTTGTCTGAACTGACATGCATGAGTTATTTATGAGAGAATATTCAATTATCTAGAGAGCAACAGTTACATGCATGCAAGCATTAACTAACTAAACTCACAATTAATTCAACAAACTATTTGAACTAATCTAACTGGACTTAGCTCAGATAACTGAGCTAACTAATTACAACTCAAATTACAACTCATCCTTATCTCTTTAACTGATGGATAAATTCCTCAACCAATGGAGAAACTGTTGCATGTCCCCACATAGACTTCATGTTTGATTTTCTACAACTAATTAACTCAAGATGAATTAATAAATATTTTTACAAACAGCTACTAAGATCAAATTCGAATTTTACTTCTCAATTTTAATTCAGGGACTAACTAAAATTGGAATCCATCCCGAAATGCTATTTATAGCAATACTATTTTTAACACTTCCATTTTTCATTCCTTATTGCTATGTCCAACACTGGTACCCAAACCGCTATTTATAACAATGCCATTTTTAGCATTTCTTGTTGCCATTTTCAACAATTTTTACATCCACTATGAAGTCAAAATGCTATTTACAATTACTTAAACCTATCAAAAGTATACATATTTGGATATCACTTATAGTAAGATGATATCATACAACTATCTAGTTGGAATAAAATTGGTGTGGTTAGCTAAATTTGCCCCATAATTCCTTATGATTCGAACAAATTTAACTACGGAATTGGACGTGTGGAAAAGGCTATTTGATATTTGTAAATTGTTTCTTACTTCCTAAAAAGTTGCACTTGCAACAAATATCTATTGTGATTATTTTATATATAAACTCAAGAAGAACTCAAGAAAGACGTTCTGATTCTAAGAAAGAAATTGTATTTTTGCATCCATTGATAAAATTATTACATTTTTTAATCAAAAGATTTTTCTTTCAGCTATTAGCAGTGTGTACTCTTCTGTTATAGATTTTTTTTGTAACTTATGTATCCTTGTTTCATTTGTGCAATTTTTGAAGTTATATGAAATATCCTAAGAGGCTAAATTGAGGATTAATTTCCCTAACTTCTAGTAATGTTGTGTTTTACAAAGAGATTTATGATAGAATCTATTTGATTTTGTCATACCTCTTATTGAATGGATAGATTATTGTCCAATATTTCATATAATCAAAGTTTTTCTCTATGATATAACCATTGGAATAACATTATTGTGTGATTTCTTTGGCAATAGTCATTGAACTATTCGTCAAATACTATAAATTTGTTACAACATTTTCTCTATTCTTCTATAACTACAGTAAACCAAATTAGTTGTTTTCCTTAGTTGGGAGGTAGCCTATTGATTCGACATCTGAAAGGTATTGCCCTATTATCCATTAGGCAAGAGTTAAATTGAATAAGAACCTTTCTTTGGAAAAATTTTGTTGGTGCCTTGGCATAGCTTTCTAGCCAAGAACTATCTCAAAGATACATTGCCATCAAAGTTCCTTAATACCAACTCAAGATGTTGTACAAATTTTATTCAAGGTAGCTCCAAAAATCCTCATGTAATCTCTATAGGAGAGGTCAATCAAGGTATAACACATCAAAGATAATGTCACAAGGTCAACACAATAATTTTCTTAGCCTCTATATGATGATGATCATCATTCCAAACACAACATTGTAGGTTACTTCCCACAAAAAGAATTACAAATTCTTGTTGCCATGTGTATAGTTCCCATAATCCAAATTTCATCAACTTCCATACTTTGCTAAGATATGAAACTAGTGACAACTACTAATTCATTAACACCATCAAAACCTAGCCATGTTGCTAATAATCAGTTGGAGATATATTAGATATGTTGTTATTGTGTGTATGTATATTAAGTCATAGTGGAGTGGAGCTAAGAGATCACAGATTCTGAATGGTGACAATTGTTGTAAAATTATATTAAGGGTTGTAAAGGATACCTATAATTTTTGTGACA
Source organism: Pinus taeda (assembly GCA_000404065.3). NCBI lineage: Eukaryota > Viridiplantae > Streptophyta > Pinopsida > Pinales > Pinaceae > Pinus > Pinus taeda. The sequence continues at coordinate 71,722 of APFE030580898.1, forward strand.
TGCTATACCTAATAAGCAATAAACATGTAGCACTCTGATACATTGCCTACCCTATAAAAGTAATCTACAACTATTTTATTCACCACAACATGGTAGTAAGTAGTTGAATCATCATCACATTCATTGAATCATATTTCATAGTGCTTCTTTGAAAATCTAATTCATGCATTTCACAATTAGGCTTTCCTTTGTAAGTGTAAGACTCCTAGGTGCTGAGTGACCAGACCAGATTAAGAGATTATTTTAGTTTCACTGTGAATGATTTGGATTCAAGTGTCATTTTGAACTACGAAAGTAGAAAATGTGGCAATACTTCATAAATTCGACAGATGATTATTTCAATAGTCGACAACATTCACTAGAAAATTATGGTAGGATTTATTGTAACAATATTGCACCCAACTAAAAATGGGCATGACCTATCACTTGAAAATAAATGGTTAAATAGAGGTGGAAAATAAACACCTGGAAACTTGTTTGAGATGTTTTACATTGGATTGATAGGGCTAGAGAGTCCAATGGCTACCCCTTACAGAATGGTGGTACAATACCACCTATCATGGTGCTACCAAAATGTCACCGTATGAGATTGTCTATGGCCAAAACTCCCTATTTGTAGCCTTGTAATAACGAAGTACATCTAAGGTTCAAGTAGTAGACATAACACTTAAGGAAAGAGATGACAACCTCCACATACTTAGGACAATTATGTCATGGCTCAAAATTGAATGAAGTGACAAGCATATCAACATCTTTCCAAGTGCCACTTTGAAGAAGAGGGTCATGTGTTTCTTTGACTCCAACCCTAAAAGCAAACCACTCTTAAATATAAGAACCACCAAAATATAGCATGTGAATTATATGGCCCTCATCAAATCCTCGAGCAGATTGGATATGTCACCTAAAGTTTGTCTTTCATGACCTAGTCTAAGATCCACCCAATATTTCATGCATCTTGTTGGAAGGAGATGATTGGGTTAATTTTCCAATTTCGAACCATCCTCCTCAAAATTGATGATGAGGGTTCCATAATTATGGACATAGTTAATACTTGAAAAAGGAGAGCATAACACACTATTGAGGACTTCTTGATATAGTAGAATGACACACAACCCAAATATGTGACCTGGGAACTAGACACAATTTTGTAGTAGCTCAATGTCTATAGCCTTACAGCAATATTGATTTTGAAAGGGGAAGGCATGTCAGAGTCCCACTCTAACCCCTATAGTTATGTACGGCGGGAATCCTCTTTGAATAAGGTTCACTAGGTAGCTAGCATGTCATTGATCAATGTAAAGGGGCATCCTTATCAAATAAGGCCCCTAGGTAGTTTGTATTCATTAATGAATGTGGCATTACTATCAAGGTAGGGGTGACAAGTGGTTAGGGTTTGTGTTGGATAGAAACTATTTATAAAGGTGGAAAGTTATGAAACATTTTGTCAATAGTTATGATTGTATTGGTTATATATGTGCAATGAGTAATTGAGATGCTTTGGCAAGGAGAGCATGTGTTCTCTAGATTGATAAACCTAAGCTACATGTCCCTTAAATTTGGGTCCATGACTTGGAAGGCTTCATTTGAGTTAGTTTCCAATGAACCTCATATCACCATATTTACCTACCTATTTGGCTCATTGTCTAACATTAATGCATTAGTGGAAATCAGATAACAACATAACTAAACCATACCCTCAAGCATATTTTGATATCCTCCTAACATTCCCCTCTCCATTTTTGTTCTTAGTTCAAAACTATTTTTATAACTTTCATACTCGCTTTAATCTTAGGTAATTTTCAGAAAATGATAAAAAGGTGTTGACTACTATGTTTAACAACTAGAATGAAATTGTCTAAATCCAAGTGTGATGTGTACGCCGTGATTGCCAAACTCAAGGTCGCATGTCTTAAATTGTAATTTTTGTTATCAATAATTTGTGTGAATTTGAGATATCCATCCTTAATTTTTGTTACCTTCAAGGGCAGATGAAATTTGAGTTTATATAAGCATGTGATATTGTATTCAACACATACCTCACCTAATTTCAATATAAAATTACATGCATGCATATTGTCTCTCTCACACATTGACACCAAATATTGATAAATCTCATCGTGCCCACCTGAATTGTAGAGCACCACATTTTTTTCACATTAACAATTAGTTTTACTTTAGAAAAAGATATGACTAAACCACGCAATCTTGTAGTACACTATTTTAGTTATGTTTGATCTTAATCAACATTCCAAAATCAAGGTCTTAACAACCAAGACACTACATGGCTTCCCATTCCAGTTCAATCCATTAAAGGTTTGATAGGTATACTATCTTGCAAATTGTAAAATTAAAATCAAATTGAGACAAAACATATTAAAACCAAATGAGAAATTCATAGAAAGCCATGCCCTTAATGAGCTTTAGTCTGAATGGTCATCTCAAAATCCAATCCAACATTCTTTGATTGCACCATCTTTGCAATTGTTGGTTGTGGTTGTGTGGTTGGCTTCTCAAATAATCTTATTTGAATTCCAAGGGTTAATTGTGTAGAGTGCCCATATGCTCCTATGAGAATGGAGAGAAGGCACTCCCCAAAGTAATTATTCTACTTGGAGTGGGCGATGAAACAAATTCCTAGGAGTGGTTAAGTTGAATTGTAATGTGACCAACCAAAGGTTCAAATACATCAGTAGTGAGGATATATCTAGCCACTTCCTTCTATATATCAACATGAAAGACCTTACTTCAAACTTTCATTCCTGCATTTCCAGTATATGGCTTACTATGTCAGCTACAGATTTGTCTCTAATGCAACTAGGTACCTGAATCTGTTGTTCAAATTCTTCTTCCCACCTATTCCATCATATGTTCGAATTCATCACATTGCAATGAAATTTTGTAAACTCCCATTCACAACTCTTCAACCCTTGTTACATTTCCTTAATCTCATGTAACTCACAATATTTGCTATGACAGTGGCAGTGTGCCATCTCTGCCTTTGTTATGAGAGAGAGATATGGTATACTATAAAACCTTCTTATGAGAGAAGAATGCCTAACACTATTCGAGACCACCTCACTTCCTCACCTTTCTTGTTGAGTGTTGAATTGGGTTTGGAGATGACCTAGCATAATTCATAACCATCTCGAGGAATGCCAAATGCAACATGGATTACCTCCATCATAGAGGAATTAATGACACACATAGGGAAGAGATGAATGTGATAATGGGGCCTTAAATTCCTTTCTTTTTGTGCTTGTATGATGAGATAAATGTTGGAGGTGGATTGATCTCTAAAATGTGTTAACACGCCATAGGAGGCAGAAATTAATAATGTGTTAAATCAACCTTATATTTGCTTTACAAACCCTTCTTGCAATTACGCTCTAAGTTTGATGTACATATTTTCCTTCTCATAATGTGAAAAAGCTTAGTTTCTAAAATTCTTTTATAATTGAGAGAGTTCTTTGACATAATATAGAGAGCCTCAGGTTTTTGGAGGTCATCCAAATTCTATCATTGTATTATTTGACATCTATGTAAGTGCTCTTATAGTGGAAAAAATGGGAGGAATTAGCTTGTAGGGTCATTCTAACAATAGGTTCTAGTTTGGAAAATTGTAGTTTGAAACCTTCCAGAGCCACTTTGAGGCATCAAAAATAATTTTTCTAGGTCAAAACTTTCTTAGATTTAGCTTAGTCCCGTGATGTTGATCTACACTTAGAGGCCTTTCCGACAACACAAAAATCACATAAACAGGAGCTCATATGCAAAAGTTATGCCTCATGTAAGTTAACATAATGTGTTGAACACCGTGGTATGAGAGGATTTCATGTCAACCCCTATTATTCCCACAGATGGGTCTAGTCACACGTAGAATTTCAAGAAGATTTTGGAAGCTCCAAAACCATAACTCTAATTGAGGGTTTAGGAAGTCAAAACCTTATCCTTAAATAACTATCGAGCTATGTTAAATACCAGGTTGTTAGCAGCAATGGAGGTTCCTTTAAATGTCATTGTACTTTGTCTCACAATTGAGTAGAGCAACTAGGAGTTGTAAGTTAGAGATCATCATAGAGGGGGATAAAAAATTGTCTAGAGATAAAAATTCTTAGTTAACTCCCTACAGAGAACCTATTTCCTTGTATTTGCATATTTCCATATTGGGAAAAAGAGAGTAGCAACCTCACCTTCTAGCTAGGTTTTCTCCTGTATTTGTTTTCCAGGGTAAATCTTGTGTTTATTTGTGGATGGCATGTGAGTATAAATTTTTTTCCCTATCTTTTGTATTTCAACTATCTCATACATTTAAGCACTATACTAAAAGTAAAAATTAAAGAATACAAGATCTAAAGAAAATTAACATTGACAATTTTTTTTTGTATTTTATTAGATCTATTATGATGAATAGCTCCAATAGAATATCTACAACAATTTACAAATCAAGGAGAGATTCAATGATATAGGGATTGCATCATAAACATCAAGTCTTAAATCACTATAATTTGTCCAACCCCTTTGTCTCTAGGAGTGGATTGACCCTGGAATACTACTAATGCATCTACCTCATTATAAGTTGTGGTTTTGAGGCCCCAACCAAACTAAATTTCCTTTTGTCTCTCTGGGTCATAAAGGACTCCCCACCGCTCAAATTTTGCCACCTCTAAAGAACCTCACTCCTATTAATTCAACAAAAAAAGAAACCATTAATGGAGAATAGTGATAAAAGGAATTGGTGATTCCTTCATGTTGTCCTAGAATTCAGATGATAATCCTCTTTATTTATTTTGAGGATACCATTTTTGTTAGTTGGTTCCCACACAACCTAATGACACATAGTTTTTCTGATGATGCTCACATTGGCCTCAGTGTCCATAAAAATGAAAGTGGCAAGATTACTATTAGAATTGTAAGTTCTAGATCTTTACAATAAGTAATGCATGCACAAATCCTTTATAAACATCAAATGAAACAATTTCAATCACACACAATACTCAAAGCCTTATGCTAGAAACTCTTAATTGGGAAAACCAACAAAATTTTAGAACCGTGCCTCTATTTTTTCAGTTATCTTCATCATTTACAATACAATATATAAGATCCATTGACTTGGATTAGATTCATTGGCTAGATTACATTACAATGGGTTGAAAAACCATTGGCCCAAAAAACACCAAAATATGGGCCAAAAATAGACAAAAATCATCCCAATTTCTTTTTCTTGGGGGCTTTGCCCTCGACCCCTCCTTGCTACCATATTAATGTATAATATATGGGATCTACATGGTGCAAATAATGCAAAGAGTATAACAAATACACAAAAAAGTGACAGTATAATAAAAATAAAATTATCAAATTTAAGGTCTCAACTTAACATGATGCCAAATTAAGGTATGAGACCCCCTTAATTGTCAGCCAGTGGACCATATCTACACAAAAACTTCATTGCTTTAGTTTATGGAGGTGCACATATATTTTAAAATTAGCAGAGAGAAAATTTAATTTAATTGGAGAAGATAAGAAAACATGACCAACAACAAATCACAAAACATGAACACAATGTTTCTATCTTGGAAAACCCCAATCCAGGGAAAAACCAACTAACAAAATTCTATTGGTATCCTTGGCCAAAACCCATCCAAGTCGATCAAGTTAACCTTAGCCACTCGCCTCCTTGGCACATTACAATGGAGTTTTCCCCAATCCTTTTAAAGGCTTCATTATATGCAATTCAGGGGTAGGAAACCATGGACAACCGAACCATGTGCCTAACACCACGACTATTTGACTGTGTTACACAGCAATTTGTCACCGTCCCTATTACCCCTCTCCCGCATCTTGGAGGACTCATTCCAGGACCTATGAGAAGTGACATGACCTGCAAACACTTGCATTGCATTCCCCTGAGCATGAACTTCATTTGCCCTGAAGACATCTCCTGCTAAAAACCCATAAAAATAGCCCTTTTTCCATTAGCGCGGTTCCACAGTGCAGCACTCGCGCCAATGGGGGAAATCCTCCAAAGAGGGCGCGCCAGTTGGCGCTCTGTCACAGAGTCACACTCACGCCAGCCAAAATGGGTGATGTTTTTTAACAAACCAACAACCGAAGATTCATCCTAACCAACTCCTGGACTGAATCTATCTTGAGTTGGGTGGTTTGGCTTTGAATCTCCATAGAGGGGAAGTGGTTTGCCACCTCTCATGGAAGATTCTTAGTGATAAAGCCAATCCCATGAATATTGTGGATGATCCCAACTCCCCCTTCTCTATCTATAAAATCTTTTCCATTTTCCTTAGGCAAGCTAGTTCCAGAGATCGAGAATTGTCAAGTTACCATGACCTTCATGCTGCAAGAGCCTTCTTCATTCCCATAAGGCCAAATCTAAGTAAGGAGATTCTTGTCCAAATAACCAAGGAGAGAGAGGCTTGTTCCCATTCCCAACAAGCTTTGCAAGACATGTGCTGCTGATTACCCAGCCAAAGGAGGATTTAACATCAGAACTATGGTTGTATTCTTCTTTGTTTATCATTAATAGATGACTATTGTTATGGTTCCACTCTTATTGTTCTTTGTAATGATGATGAGTTATATCCTTTCTGACTGATATATATTTGCATCTATTGGATTTTATGCTTGTGTTTGTGTCGTTCTTTGTATGTGCAAGTGTCCATTCATGGGGATCGTGGGGATCGTGATCTACCAGAGCAAAGGAACAGGAACGTCAACTCTTCTACAAGCACTAGCGTTGGAATCCAGGTAGGCCCTCATCATTGGTCTTTAATTTGCAATTAGGAACTTGCGTGGTAGCATTGTATGATTGTTGCTAGACCCAATCTGGGCTAGTAGGGATCGCCTCTGTCCGCAGAGGGGATTTACCTCCACAATAATTTGGCGACTTCGCTGGGGAGCTTGTCTTGTCTTTTTGGTTGTTTCTTGGTTTTTACCTGCTTGGTTAGCCTTCTGGGTTGAATTCTTTTGCTATTTCTCGCCTCTTGGTTTACCTGGTTATTGTTGCCCTAGCTTTGGATTGCTTATTTTTTATTTTTCATAGCAAACTTGATTGGCGCACTTTTATAACGTTACAGTCGCGCCAATTGGCGCTAGTTGCTAATTTATAACCCGCGCCAATTCTTAAAAGGCGCTAGTTGTAGCCTGACAGTCGCGCCAGGCCTGGGAACTTTTGAAGTTTGCTTGTTTGAGCCTCCTAAGCTTGGTCTTTGTTCTGGGTACCTTTTCTCAACTGCTTGAGTGTGTTGGAGTCTTGTTTGACTGGTTTTGAGTCTCTTTTTTGAGAAATTCTTAATTTGATTTCCTTTGGTCATTACTTGGAGGTTTGTCTCAGTCTTTTCACAATTTTTCATCTTTTTTCTTTTGTTTTTGCAAAAAAATTCCCTCCTCATTCGTCGAGGGGGGCTAAATTGTGTTTGAGTGTTAATCGCCTTTGAGTGTTTTTATTCTTTGATATTTGGAACTCTCACCAATTTTCTTGACTTGCACTTGATTGGTTCTTAGATTACATTAGAATCATATTGTGTTTGAGAATTCTCTTGCATACATCACATTTACATAATTAGAATTCTCATTTTCAGAATATGAATGTGAATTGTGCATAGATTACAATTGCATAGTTTTTCAAGTGAATTGTGCATAGATTACAATTGCATAGTTTACATTCTGAAAAATCAATCGTAGATTTAGATCAGTTTTCTTTGATTTGAATTTACATATTTTTATGCTTATTTTAAACACACAAAAATAAAAATAAAAACTATTTTGGAATTGATTTGCACTAGTTTTTCTTGATGAAATTAGTGCATTAGAGAATTTGTTATATTTTCTCTTAGTGATCAATTTTTTGCATTGTTGGAGGTGAATGGAAACTCTCTCCTTACTTTAGCTAGCATTCATCGAATGAAATGATATATTGTGGCATATAGTTTGCATTTAGGAAATGTTGACACATTACATATGGTAAGGCCTGAAAACTGAAACATAATACAAGATCAACTTTAAAATGAACTGAATGAATCTAACAACGCATTGGAACATAACGCACACTTTTTAGAGGTCTAGGCTAGAGACGTGCTCCA
>APFE030580898.1:79834-127950 GCA_000404065.3 Pinus taeda
CACTTCGGGCTCATTAAACATTCGAAGGCAACTAGAGTCATCTTTTTGTCCTTTTCTCGACTCTTTAAAGATGAAAAGGTCAAGTTATGTCCTTGTGTCTTAAAATTTATTCACCCACGATCACACGCCCTGTTAGATTTTGCTTGTTGGCCATTTGATTGTGTGTCTTGGCTCTTTTTCAGCCCCGTGTGTTATTTTCAGTTTTTGATGGCAACTTTTCCAGAGTTCACCAACCCTAGAATCCCCTCTGACGGGAATCCTGGTCATTTTCCTCCTTTTGGGAATGTTGGTGCTCCTTACATGGCAATGTTGTCCCTTCCTAGGTTAACTATTGGGTTGCTTGTTTGGTTGTTCTCAACCTCTGTGGTCTCTAATGTCTCAACTACTGGTCAATTAGTTCCTCCACCCAAACAATATCATGTTGATTCCAATCGCCTGTTTCTACATCCTCATCTTCTACTTCGCCTGGTGAAAGTCTGGATTCAAGTAACCAGGTGGCTAAGAAGAAGAAGACGAAGAAGAAGAAGAAGAAGTCTCATAAGCGAGAGGCTAAAAGTGCAGCTACTGCCCCAAGTACATCTCAGGTTGGAACTCCTTCTGCTCCTCCGCGGAAGGTTAAGTTTCCTTTTAAATTATGCAAGGGTGGCCATCTTCTTTGTGATTGTCCTGGCATTCCCAAGATCTTAGAAGTATGGTCTCACGATCCGGCCTGCCTCTCATCATCCTCTACAGCTCATGGCAATGCTACCCTATCACTTGGCAATGGTAAGAAGCACGGGAAGATTTGATTCCCCTGTAGGCTATGTGAAGGCAACCATCCCCTTCACCTTTGTCCGCTCATGGATAAAGCTTCCGCTGTCTTGGAACGTCTTACAGCTTCTTCACCCCAACTTCTCATTGGTTATCAAAGGCTCTCTTCAGATCCTCTCCCTGTCGACAAAGAGATTGACTTAGATTCTTCTCTTGTCCATCCTCCTCTTTCTGAACCTGGCTGTGCTAAGCCTGTTCCAGACCAACCATTGGTCGGAAAGAGTGTCAACTTGGGTTCACCGCCTGTTGATCACTCTGTTTCGGAAGAGCGTCATGCTCATGTTCTTCTCGTCTCGTCAGATTCTCCTACTTCCGAAAACTACTCTCCTATCCCAACTGATCCCAAGAGTCCTTCTTCGGAGCAGGGGGGCAATCATACGATTCCCCCACCAAGTAGTTCAGTCGTTTCCTTCGACTGGAGTCACCTGACTGCTTTCCGCCTTCTATCCCATGTGCCTTTCCAGATTACGGTACATGCCTATAATAAGGTAGTACCTGGCACTATCTTGGATGAGGGTGCATCTGTCAGTCTTATGCCTTCCACTACTTGGCAAGCTTTGGGCTCCCCACAGCTTGTGTCAGTCGCGTAGAATCTGATGGCGTTTGACGGAGGAACCAGCCAACCATTAGGGATCCTTCCAAAGTTCCCTATTACTTTGGGAGGCAAAACCATCTGTATCGACGTATTGGTTACCCAAGGTGCTTTAGATTTTAGTCTTCTCCTTGGTCGTGACTATGTTTATGTCATGGGGGCCCTTGTCTCTTCACTTTTCCATGTGGTTTGCTTTCCACACGACGGAAGGATCGTGACTATAGAACAATTATCGTTCTTTAGTCCCCCGGTGCCTCCTGCGCAGTTGTCATCCCCTCCTGGTTTTTATCCACCGGTTGTATCTGCCCCACCGCAGGTCAACTATGTGGCTACTTATCCCGTGCCTGTATCCAATGATGTTGTCGTCATGCATAGTGTCCTGGGGGCATTCGGTCCTGACTTCCAAGATGTTGTCCTCCCACCGGGAGTGACACTCTTGGAAGCAATGACTTCCTGTTCATTATGATGAAGTTCGTTCGGAGCATAGTTCGCCTTCCTATGTCAAGCTCCTTAAAAAATGAAACTGGGTCTGGTCCGAGGATAATTTGTTCCTATGTCAACCTCGTTAAAAAATGAACCACGGATCCTCGAGCATAGTTCCTAATCTTGTGTCAAGCTCGTTAAACAATGAAACAAGGGTTATGAGGATAGTTCTTTTACTGGGTCAACCTCATTAAAAAATGAAACAACTCCCTTTCCAAATCGAGTCTTTTGATTAAGATCTCATAAAATACAAGTCGAGTCTTTCCAAGATCTCGAAAGTGAACCTTCATTCCATCCACTTTGTTGGATGCAATGAAGCTTGGGGGGCATGTACCTTGTTTTGCGTCATTATGCTGGGGGCATGCGAACTTATAACAAGCAAGTTTTTAGTTCAAGCTTGTGAAACATGAAACGAATCCAAGCAGAGTTCTCCATGTTCAGCTTGTGTAAAAATGACCATACATCTTGTGCATCCCCATTTTTATCCGCTAATTTGCTAGATGAGCCTGGTTGTTCATCCATTGACCATCTCTTTGGCGATCTATGCTTTCACTTGCTTGTTTTCTTCCTGAGGGACCACATTAAGAGTGGTTTTGTTAGCCAGCCTCTTGACCATTACATGTTTTGAGTAGTTCCACCATTGCCGGAACTAGTTGCTACCCTTTACACGACTCGTTCCTCTAGGACGAGTCACCTTTAAGCTCTTTTCTGACTCGTAAAAAATGAAAACATTACTGAGTATTTCTCCTTTTTTACTTATTAAAGAGAATAAAAATGGAGGTCTGCTTTTAGCTCTTTTCCGACCGTTTAAAGACGAAAATATTGCCGAGTTTTCCCTCTTGAATCGCTAAATGTAAATAAGAGGCGGTCGTCTTTAAACTCTTTTCTGACCGTGTAAAGACGAAAAGATCGTCGGGCCCTTGTCGTTTCAGGCTCGTTAACGGTTACGAAATGACGTGATTTCGGTCGCTTTTTTACTTTTTCAGGTCGAGATCACTAATCATGAAAAGTACTCCTTGATCGTAATGGTCGGGCGGTTCTTTCGAGTATTGTTTTATACTTTTTCGGGCTCGAGAGACACAACTTTACGAAAAAGGATGCCCCTGGAGTTTACTTTTCTGTTGTCTTTTCAAACTCTCTAAACATGAAAAGCCGTCGAGTTCTTCCTTTGTCAGACTTGTTAAAACTTGATGACATTGGATTCCGTCGAAATGACGCTTTACAAGCATATGTTATCACCATCAAGCTTGTTAATAAAAATAACTGGGGTACTCGCCAGAAATGGTGGGGAAAATAGAACAAGAATCATTGTCGTGTTGGCAGTATGTCGCTCTTGAACATGGCACTTGTCTGCATTCGTGTCTGGGTGGGGACATCTCATCTCATTTTTCACTTGCTTCCATGGGTTTGGGTGATCCTGTTTGACCTCTCATCTGCTCTTTGCCTTGTCACCATAACCTCTGATCATTTGATGTCAAATACTGCCAAGTCCACTATCGTGCCGCCGATATGTTCAAGAGAAGTTGACTTCTGCAAAATAATCAACCTCCCTCTGATAACTCACATAATCCTGATTCACGAAACATATTATCCTCCTCTGTCTCACGTCGACGATGTGGGAAACACTATGGCCCACCTTCGATCAAGGTCGCTTCCTGTCGACTTCACCTCATTATCCAGGAAGTTGACCTAGAGACTCCCTTCAGGTGCCTTGGAGCCTGCATGCCTCAATGGCAGGTTCTTCGTGTTCGATGCGAGGTTTTCATCATTGGCCTCTGATCGAATGATTCTACGGGTGTTCGACGCCGGCTCACTAATTCGCACGCCGTAGATTGTACCTATAGTACCTTGAGGGCCATTGTCATTATTGGTGGTACCTCTCGTGTCTATTAACAATTTTCATCATTGGCTAGTAATCAGACAATGTTCCTGCATGTTCGACTTCGACTCCTATATTCACATGCTTGAACTTGTACTTTGTTCGGATCGAAATGGAGCGCAAGACCCTAGATTTTGTCTGTTGGGATCCAGGTTGCGATTTTGTGGATTATTATGATTATTACATGACTCATTCATTGGATGGCTGTGACCATGCCTGAGTCTATTTATCGATCCTCACTGGATGGCTGCGTCCATACTTTGGATCTAGATTCTTATGTACTCTGCTATGGATGGCTGCGCCCATACCACATATATCATGTACTTGAGATATCTGTTGTAATTCTCCACGTAGGTTTTCCGGCAGCAGTGTTTTCGGTCGGACATGTTCTTGTAAAGCATTTCACCCCTCTCTCTCTCTCAGGCCTCATGCTTTAGAGGGCATCTGTTACACAACAATTTGTCACCGTCCATGTTACCCCTCTCCCGCATCTTGGAGGACTCATTCCGGGATCTATGAGAAGTGACATGACTTGCAAACACTTGCATTGCATTCCCCTGAGCATGAACTTCATTTGCCCTGAAGACATCTCCTGCTAAAAACCCATAAAAATAGCCCTTTTTCCATTGGCACGATTCCACAGTGCAGCACTCGCGCCAATGGGGGAAATCCTCCAAAGAGGGCGCGCCAGTTGGCGCTCTGTCACAAAGTCACACTCGCGCTAGCCAAAATGGGTGATGTTTTTTAACAAACCAACAACCGAAGATTCATCCTAACCAACTCGTGGACTAAATCTATCTTGAGTTGGGTGGTTTGGCTTCGAATCTCCATAGAGGGGAAGTGGTTTGCCACCTCTCATGGAAGATTCTTAGTGATAAAGCCAATCCCATGAATATTGTGGATGATCCCAACTCCCCCTTCTCTATCTATAAAATCTTGTCCATTTTACTCAGGCAAGCTAGTTCCAGAGATTGAGAATTGTCAAGTTACCAAGACCTTCATGCTGCAAGAGCCTTCTTCATTCCCATAAGGCCAAATCTAAGTAAGGAGATTCTTGTCCAAATAACCAAGGAGAGAGAGGTTTGTTCCCATTCCCAACAAGCTTTGCAAGACATGTGCTGCTGATTACCCATCCAAAGGAGGATTTGACGTCAAAACTATGGTTGTATTCTTCTTTGTTTATCATTAATAGACGACTATTGTTATGGTTCCACTCTTATTGTTCTTTGTAATGATGATGAGTTATATCCTTTCTGACTGATATATAGTTGCATCTATTGGATTTTATGCTTGTGTTTGTGTCGTTCTTTGTATGTGCAGGTGTCCATTCACGGGGATCATGGGGATCGTGATCTGCCGGAGCAAAGGAACGGGAGCGTCAACTCTTCTACAAGCACTAGCATTGGAATCCAGGTAGGCCCTCATCATTGGTATTTAATTTGCAATTAGGAACTTGGGTGGTAGCGTTGTATGATTGTTGTTAGACCCAATCTGGGCTAGTAGGGATCGCCTCTGTCCGCAGAGGGGATTTACCTCCACAACAGACTAAGTAACTTTTACTCTTTCATCGAGTCAAATTTTACCTAACAATCCCTCCTTAAACCTTGACTCATTTTTTATCTTAACCAAATCCCGCCAAATCAGCTCTCACCTACATGCCCTATCCCCCTCAAAGTTTATGTCTAGAGTATTTGTTAATTTGAATTGTCCCTATCAGATAGGTCTAACTCCATACTTTACTAGTAGTTTCCTTGGGGTACACATGACTTAACAGGTCTTACAACAATATGCCCAGTGATGTGGACCTTATCTCTCGGCCAGTGACGAGGGACATCCCTCTTGGATATCTATCGTGTGATGTTGAACTTATATCACACAAAACATTTTCAAAAAGCATATATATATTTATATATATATATATATATATATATGCCAATCAAAACATCATTTCCACATTCCATTCATGCAACTACACAACCTTTGATCCAGGTGGATGTTGGTGGCCACCCACCTATCACCTTTGGACCCCCACAACTGTCCCTTTCAATTTTTCAGTTTCCTTAATTGTAGCACAATTTACTATTTTTAGCAATTTTTCGGGTCCTGAACTTCCGGAGCCATTTTGAGGCCCTAAACAACATTTTTTGGGAAATATGGGGGCAACATGGGTCCATGGACCGATGTTGCCCTTCCCAAAGTGGTAGTGCTCAGATAGACATTTCTAATGAGCTATTGTACGCGTCAAACAGAGATTGTATGCCAAAGTTACGACCCCGGGAAGTTGATGTACCAATTTACCCAAACAGAACCCATAGTTTGGCATTTCATCTTCTAGGGTTAGGTTTTGGAATGTTAAGGGTTTTCCATTGTTTCTCAACAATAAATAGGCCTTCGAGCCTCATTGTAACACAGTTTTAGTGCATGTAGCCACCACATCTCTTCTCAGATAAGCTACCATCGCCCTAGCTAGTTTATTTCCATTACTGTTTGTAAGCATATTTCAGTATTTTACATTAATGAAATGAAGTATTATTTTTGCTGCATATATGTGTTTATGCTTATCTCTGTAATTTGTTGCGTTCCTGTTTAAATCCGGATCAGTGGTATCAGAGTGGTCTGTTTTTTCTCTGTTTTTCTTTGCATGTCCCCAACAAGGCCGAGATATAAGGAGTTAGGGCTTGAACTAGTCGAACCTTTACAAGACCAGCCTTGCAAATCCTGACGCCCTCCCATGGCGGATGAGAAGAAAAACGAGGGGGCAGGAGATCCTATAAAAATCTTACTCGAAGAAGTCCTCGAGCGACAACGGAACGTGATGATGGATAGCTTTGCGCAGATCCTTCAGTGGCTACCCAGAGGCGACACATCGGCTTCCAACAGCTACTCTGGAAACGCCACATCATTTAAGGTACAAGTTAATTTTGAAATCCCCATCTTCGAGGGTCAAATAGACGTAGATACCGTAGATAATTGGTTAAATCTGCTATATGGGTATTTTTCTATTCATGAATTTTCAAGTCGGGAAAAGATTGTTTTCGCTCTTCTCAAAGTAGCCCCCCACGTCAAGGACTGATGGGAAACCTACTGTGAGCAGAAGGATGAAAGTATAGGCTCACTTTTTTCAGCCACACCCACTTGGAATGACTTTCGGGATGCCATCAAGGAGAAATACTACCCTGTCAAAAGCTATGAGGACAAATACATCAAATGGACCACATTGCGGCAGGGACGAGACCAAGATTTGTCGGAGTTCACAAACATTTTTCATACCCTTTGCACACAGTTGGGTATCAAATATTCTAAGATGCATCTGGTACTCAAATGCTGCGACTGCCTACACAGATACATCCAGGAAGAGATGGAGTTCTTGAACATCTCCTCACTCGGCACAGCATACCGATACGCTGTCAAAATCGAGCAAAAGTTCAAACAGAAGAAGCGAGACTTTGGATCTGCAAATCTGAAGCCAAAAGGACAAAGCCAAGGTGGGGTGACCCAAGACAACCCGTCGAAGCCGCAAGAAAAGAACAACAACATGAAGTTGAAGAAGGACACAGGAAAGTGGTGTGAGTTCCACAAAAGCCCCACTCACAACACAAGTGAGTGTCGAACCAAGCAGTCACTGGTGGCCGAGTTGAAGGCTGCTGAATTAGATGCATGTTCCGACCCTGAGCCAAAACCTGACAAGGGGAATGGAAAAGGGAAGCAGATCATTGATGCGGATCCCAGCGCCACTGTTGCCACTGCCAAGATCCAGAAAAATGAGCTCGAAGATCCAGAGGAGGAGGGGTGTCTTTCCCACTCACAGATGTGGGTGAAGGGTTTGCCGCTGCAATTCATTATCGACAGTGGTAGCCAAAATAACCTCGTTTCAGCAGAGGTCGTGAAGCGGTTGGGCCTACCGACTACACCACACCCGTAGTCGTATAGTATCGGGTGGCTTCATGAAGGACGAGATCTCAAAGTTCACCAGCAATGCCGCCTTCCCTACATCATCAAGCCCTTCACAAATGAGGTATTGTGTTATGTTACACCTTTAGATGTTTGCGATGTACTATTAGGCCAACCATACTTGTGGAGGCGACATGCTGTGTATGAGTCAAGGCCTCGCACTATCATTATTTCTTTGGGTGATTCATTATACAGGATACCGAAGGTAGCCCCACCTATCGCCACCTCTTTGATCACTGCTAAGAAAGGTAGCAAGCTTATCTCCCAGACTAGGAAATTCATTTTCTATCTGATTCATTCCCAAAGTAAGGGGAAGATCATTGCTACATCCATGACCCCTGCGAAGGGTTCCTCCACGTAGCAGCAACAGCAAAGGGATACGGTCATGACAAAACACAGGAACAACTTCTCCTCACCCATAGGGGTACCACACAAGTTTCAGGTGGGCAACAAAGTCTGGTTGCATAGACAGAAAGAACGCCTTACCAGAACCCATCAGAAACCCAGACCACTCTGACATGGTCCTTACACCAGTACCAAGGCTACGGGGAACAATACTTTGAAGCACAACATTCCTCCGTTCCTTCGCTTACACCGAGTGTTCAATGTGGACCGTTGTCGACCATGCTTCCCACCATTTCTGGACACATCAAAGATTGCAGAACAACTCACCAGAGACCCAGCTCAGCATACGCTTCCTCATCTCAGGGAGAAACTCAATGCAATGGGCACCATTGCTTCCTAAGGGGGGAGGAATGATCCAGGTGGATGTTGGTGGCCACCCACCTATCCCATTTGGACCCCCACAACTTTCTCTTTCAGTTTCCTTAGTTGTAGCACAATTTACTATTTTTAGCAATTTTTTCGAGTCCTAAACTTTCGGCGCTGTTTTGAGGCCCTAAACGACATTTTTTTGGAAATCTGGGGGCAACATGGGTCCATGGATGGATGTTTCCCTTCCCAAAGTGGTAGTGCTCAGATAGATCTTTCTAACAAGCTATTGTACGTGTCAAACGGAGATCGTATGCCAAAGTTACGACCTGGGGAAGTTGATGTACCAATTTACCCAAACGGGGCCCACAGTTTGGCGTTTCATCTTCTAGGGTTAGTTTTTGGAATGTTAATGGTTTTCCATTGTTTCTCAACAATAAATAGGCCTTCGAACTTCATTGTAACACAATGTTAGAGGCATGTAGCCACCACATCTCTTCTCAGAGATAAGCTACCATCGCCCTAGCTAGTTTATTTCCATTACTATTTGTAAGCATATTTCAGTATTTTACATTAATGAAATGAAGTATTATTTCCGCTGCATATCTGTGTTTATGCTTATCTCTGTAATTTGTTGCGTTCCTGTTTAAATCTGGATCAACCTCCTCCCACTTGAACTTGGAATTCCCCTTAATCTACTAGTTCTGAGGCACACTCTTTAACATGTAAGTGAACTTTTCTTTGCAGATGCCAATGAAAATCACAACTTAAAACACAATGGGAAACACACAATTAATCTCCTCTATATGAAATTCCCCAACATCGGGATAATTGTAATGAATATCTTGACGCTCAACAAACTCTTCAAATGAGTCACTAGTGAGCCTTGCATACACGGTCTGCACTACATTCTCTCAAGTAATAATAGCTTGCACCCATGGCTATGATACAAAGTGAAAATACTGAAGAGAAAATTAAATTTATTGAGAGAAGATAAGAAAACACAACTAACAACAAATCACAAAATATGAACACGATATTTTATCCTGGAAAACCCCAATATGGGGTAAAACCGGCTAACGAAATTCTATTAGTGTCCTCAGCCAAAACTTGATCAAGCTAACTAAGCGAGCCTCAATTGCTTACCTACTTGGCCCATTACAATGAAGTTTTCCCAAGCCTTTTAAAGGCTTCATTACATGTAATCTATAGACAAAAAACCATGGGAAACCAAAACCATGTGCCTCAAACTACCACTGTTTGACCAAGTAACTTTGACGCTTTCATCGAGTCAAGTTTTACCTAACAATATCTACTACCTATAGATTTGAAAATATGTCCTCCAAGGAGGAAACAAATGTTCTACTCAAGTTGCACCTCACAATCTGTGCTCAAGGAAATTATTAATTTGGAACATAATTTCATAATAACTCAAGGAAAGTAATGTAGATAAATGAGATACTTTTACAGTTAGGAAAAACACATATATACATATATTTCGAAGGTGACAAAACATACCATAACTTAGTATTTAATCAATAGCAAAGACAAACATCATTCACTGCTATCTTGAATGCATACTTACTCATTATTGTTACTCAAGGAAAATCACACCACTTGAAATGACCAATTGGTGGTCCATAAGGGGGGACACTTTTGTTCCTATGAGATGCCTCTAGATCTTGGGCTGTTAACATGCTTCCTTTCATCCAAGGAAGATGAGTACTTAACCAATTAGAAGGAGTTTTAGATTTTGCTTGAAGATCAAAAGATAGTTTTAACCTAAATAGTATTTACAAGAAAGCCAATGTCTCTTATTGTCATTGTCAAAGCTACATCCAATGAAGCCATGTACTTTTTAGTAACAACTAACTTTAATACCATACATATTACTAAACCTTAATACCATACATAAAACTAAATACTATCTTGGTTGTAATTTATTAGGCTAATAGGCCTTCCTTTGAAAGGGACTTTCGTCATCCCTTTGTTTCCCACGCTGACACGTGGCGTCGGAATAGAGCGACACAACCGGGGGTTCTGCAATCTCGTGCTCACACGTGGTGTTGGAATAGAGTGGGCATAACCACACAGTTCTGCAAGGGAGCGGCGTCGTGTATTCATGGATATTCATGAAGGCAGTTCTGCGGCTAAATTCGTGCAGTTCTCTTCCGCAGCTTATGCATTCTTAAGCTCCAGTAGCATTGTGTTATGGTACCTTCTGTCCATTTGGCAGCTACCCAGTTATGTGGTCCCTGTTTTGCGGTGCACAACTGTTTTGCGATGCACGATCAACTGTTCTGCGGTTTCCGTGCTTCCATGATCGGGAGCCTTCTTGGATCAAACTACCGGCAGCCTTCTTCGATCAATCTCGGTTTGACAATCTCACAAACGGGTATCGGAGCTGGAAATCGTGAGCCGGAGCTGTTGTTTAGAAAACATCTGCACAACATCATTTCTTCCAGGTCAGGTCATCGTCTCTCTTAGTCCTGTTTAATTTTCACTGCTTGTATTCTTAGAAGCCCGGGTCCATTTCCTATACCTACCCAGACCTATTTCACTATTCTACTGTGAGATTGTCCTGAGATTGTCCTATTTCACTTGGGCTGTTGCCTGTTCTTAACAGCCTTAACCTCTCAAACAATTTGCTTTCAGGGGAAATACCCCTTGAAATAGATAACCTCAAGTTGAGCTTTCTTAATGTGTCTGGCAACCACTTGTCTGGCTTTGTCCCTGTTGGTTACAATAATCTGGCATATAGACATAGGGTATTGATTTCGGTTATTGTTGTGGCCATAATAGTCTGCTTGATTGGTATAGGTTTCCTCCATAAGGGACACAAGATTTTCGTGCAGGTTAATACAAGTACAGAGTCTTGGACACTCACATCCTTTCACATGGTTGACTTTGAAGTGTCAGACATTCTGAATGGATTGACGGAGTATCATGTTATTGGAAGTGCACATGCTGGAAAAGTCTACAAGGTGGCATTGGAAAATGGTAATATTGTTGCTGTGAAAAGGATCTGGAATAACGAGAACCCACGATCTGTCCAAGAAAAGAGATTTCAAGCAGAGATAGAGCTTCTAGGAAAGATTAGGCATACCAATGTTGTAAAGCTACTTTGCTGCATCTCTGGTTCGGATTCTAAGTTGTCAGGCAAGAAATTGATTGTGGTGGACAGGTAAAAAAGAATAAACAGAGGGTTTTTGTTTCCATTTTTGAGGCTAGACCTTCAAGGTAGAGATGTTCAGTGCTGGGCTTCTCATGTCCATTTACACTTACTGCTCCTCTGTTCTAAAGAGATGATCAACTATTTGGTGAGTGATACTTCGGGCATCTGTAACTTTGTAATGTCTATCAAACTGCTTGAGGCGAACCTGGGACCTCTCTATGGTAGATCTCTGCACTATTAATGTGGACTAAGAGGAGAATATATGCAGGAAAACCCCATTGTTTGCTTGACTGGATGTAACTGTCAAAATGTGATATGATGGATATCTACAATTTGTACAATAAATAATGTTCTCAACGTGCATGCATGCAGGCCTAATCTGGAAAATGTCAGAGATCTATTACGTTCCAGCCATGCAAATAAATAGAAATGATCTTTTATAGATTGAAGGATCAGTTCTCTGGTTTGAGTTTGACATGTTTTGGCCTTCGTGTCTATGAAATGCATCTGGTGCTTTTACGTTCAGTGGGGGATGAAAGGATATGTGTAGCATTGTAAATAGGTAGATCATATAGCAAATTATGTACAGAATGATCAATTTTCTTGCTGACTTTAACATGCTTTTAGCCATTTTGTTTCTGAAACCAGAATGATTATTGCATTAAGGGCACTGGTTTTGTTACTGGTAAGCTCAGTAATGTTATCCCAGCATGGGATTAATGGTGTGTATGTTCACTACAATACAACAACTGGGCCTGTGGAAGGCAAGCTTAATGTGCATTTGATCCCCCATACACACGACGACGTGGGGTGGCTTAAGACCGTTGATCAGTACTACATAGGCTCCAATGACAATCTTCAGGTCTTATTAATTCCTCTATTCAAATATCAAGCCTTATTCTACATTAAACAGTTTGTTGTAATGCATCTGAATGAAATGTATTTACCATGAACTGTGAATCATATCTGCACCCGGCACAACCTACCTGTGTGAGGAACATATTGGATTCTTTGGTCTACTCATTGCAAGAAGATCCAAACCGTAAATTTGTTTATGTAAAACAAGTATGTTTTCTTACCAAATAAATCATCAACGTCCTTATGAATAATGGAGAATATATATGTATATTGAAATGATTTATAACTGAGTTTGCAGTACCCAGTCTCTTCAAGTTGATATATCTGACCTGTAGTGCTTTGAATTCAAAAGAGGAAAAATTGAACAGCTAAAACTTCTCTCAAGCTGAATGGACCAATTGTTTCTCTTGGTTTTCGGAACAAAAATATGCCAATCAATCTTATCACCTTTCACCCACTACTATTTGTCAACTCATTCATTTGATCCCCAAAAAAATCCTTTTCCTATGTGAAGGAGAGAAAAAGATACCCCTGTACTATGCGGCAATCTAGACCCAAAATGTTTTGGCAAGTTTGCAAATCCACATAACATGCCTAACCGTTATGCATCTCCCAGCAAACTACACAACGTGCATTTGTAAGGTCAGTGCTACATAGTCTATCTTTTGCTGCTGAACCCATACGAAGATTGAACCATCTAAACATTCTAATCTCAAAATACTTGGATGGCTAGATACCTTGAGGCTTCAGGCCTCCTCAACCACCTTGTTTCGGTATCCTGAATGTTCCATTCTTGTCAAGGTGATCTGCATATTCTCTATCCAATAATGAAGGGAAATATTTACTGCCAAGAACACAGTTTTGCTATGCAGATAGACTCTAGATTCACTAAAAAGTTTAGGTAGAATAAGTGAGGTGACGAGATGGGATTTGTACTCAGTTCAAATCTAATTTCATTAAAAATTTTAAGGACAGTAAATAGGGTGATGGGACTTATATTAATTTACAAATTGAGGTTTCTCAATGACCGTGCCTTAGAGTAAACTTGTAACCCATGTATGGAACTGAGCCTTGTTTACATTGCCTGCAGTATACCCCAGAACAAGGGTTTGCATACTTAATAGAATTGTTCTATGTTGTATGAACAGAAAGTATTCAAGTACGTGGTCCACTGCTCTTTGTTTTGGGTTTTATGAATCAACCATCAACTTTTTTTTATAAAGAAAAACGTTTCTCACTTTAGATAGGTCGATGTTTACAACAACCTATTGAAAAAGTAGTAAGGGCATTTATCCAAATGCAGTAAGAATGAATGGAGTATAAATTCATTCATTACGACCACCATAATAAAGAAATAATCTAAACCTTGGTTTCCAAAATCACAATCCTAAAATAATCTGATAGCCAGCAGAGCCATACTTCATAACATAGTATGGCCAAGGTCTACTAAATTTAAGGCATCAACAACACGGTGCATTTTCTGTTCTCTGAATGGTTAAGCAGGTAGTTGAGATGAGTTGTTTTTCCATTGAATGTAGTATACCCCAGAACAGGGGTTCGCGTACTTGATAGAAAAGTTCTCTGTGGTATGAACAAAAAATAATCGAGTACATGGTCCACTGCTTTGTGTTTTTCGTTGGTTAAATGCTCTGTGTTTTGCAATAAGAGAGAGCAGGTTGGGCTCTAGAGCCCAAATGGCAAGATTCCTTCTACATTAAACAACAAAAACATGTCAGCATTTTAGCCTTTCATCACATTCACATACTTGAGTTTTACATCATTTGGATGTTCAGCTTTGGAAGATGCTCCAGACACTCACAATGGGTTGCACACTGCTATTAATCTGTATTCTAATACTCTCAATTGCTTAGAAATTTGCAGATATGGACAAAAATCCAATTCCAATATCAATTTACCATGTCCAATAATGTCAAGATTACAAATGATAAGAAGCCATATTTTGGTTTTTTTATCCAAGTTGAAAGATATTGTATGAAATCATGACACACATGGTTCTTTTTGTCTCCGGCTCGTCCACATAGTTAACCAGGTATCCCACGGAGTTGCAAATTTGTATTTTCCAGATTCATTTGTCCTTTGCAAATTTCTCTTATCCATCGCTATTTACAATTTTCTAAAAATACCTCTTGGGAGTTGAAAGTAAGGGCTTCTGTATTTCCAAATATTGAAGTTTTCAATTTTAAATTGTTAATGGTTTCCTTCTATATAAAATTATAATGATAGTGATCTATGAACATCCTTCTTGATCAAGTCATGTTAAGGTTACCTTTATGATATTTATTAAGTTCAGTTTGATAGATCCTTGTAATGTGTTCGGAACTCTATCCTTGGGGAATGGAACATGAACTCTGTTCGGAACTCTATCCTTGGGGAATGGAACATGAACTCTGTAAGGGCCATTTCAACCTTAGTGGGTTACTCTCAAATTTCTGTATCTTATTTGCTCTTCAACTAAAAATATAATTCCAATATATGAAGTTGAAGCTCCTGGATTTAAATTTTCAATATATGTTTCCAACTTCCAAGAAATGAAATTGAAGCTCCTAGAATACAATTTTCTTTGGAGCACATAATTTTTTTCCAAGATGTTGTATTTGCCTTTTTGCATAAGAAAATGGAAGGAAATATATGCGTGTATTTTTAAGTCAAAATTAAAATAACCATAAACAACACCATGAAACTTCTTGTAAATTACAAATACAACTGTTCAATAGATAACATAACTCAGTAGAAAAAACCAATTGTAGAGGGATATTGTTTCCACCCAGATGTAGAAATCCCAAAGACTCACCCCAAGTTCGAGGCGAAGATGTGATAAGCGAAAAATATCCCCAAAAAAATAACAATGTGAAAACCAATTGTCTCTGTAATCACACACACATGTAGTAATAGGTCACATTTTTGGAGTTGATTGGGTTTATCTTTTATGTTTTTGGTTATGTTTTTTGGTTGGGATTTTGGAATCAACTGAGTGGGCTTTTTGTCCCTTATTTCGCTCTCTTTTAATAGACTTCTATGGACCCTTTCTGAGGCTACATGCACAGGTCCTAGAGGGCATATTTACCCTACTTCCTTGCAAGGGTTTGGACTTCAAAGAATACAATCTAAGGTCCAAATTCATCCTTCTACACAAAGATATCCATTTGCACAACACTATTTTTTGGTTCATCTATAGACGAGGCGAAGTTTCCTTGCAAATTGTTGAGGTTGATATGAGGCTATCGTGGGTTTATATAAGGTTAAATGAGTAATAAATATATTAAATTTAAAATCAATTACTTATTAAAGAAAATATCTTATATACAAGTTGGTTATACAAGCCATTGCATTACTTATTTTAAGAAGATTTCCCAAAATACTTTGAAAAATAGAATACATGAATTTAAAATGAGTTTCAAAATTTTAATAATATTAATTTCCATAATTAATTAAATTGCTTTTATTAAATGAATCTTAATAATAATAAAATAATAATGTCTACGAAAAGCATCTTACAATTAGTTAATGTTTTAGTTGGAGTGTCAACAAGTGATTTGTTTTAATATTTGCAAATCACAAATTTCTCCGCTTTTCATTTACCATGTAAAACGCTGTAATTTAATTTTTATTTAAAAAAAAGCATGTTGCCAATAATCTATTGAGTTTTAAGTATGAACACTTTCTAGACTTAATATATTGATATGAATTAAAACGCTGTAATTTAATTTTTATTTAAAAAAAAGAGTGTTGCCAATAATCCATTGAGTTTTAAGTATGAACACTTTCTAGACTTAATATATTGATATGAATGGTTTGGTTTTGGTTTTGTTCTTTTAATATCAAATGTGCTGGTACGGGATGGTCATCGTGGTTATTGCCTTCATCACTAGTAAGCTTTATATATGCTTGACTATTTATAGAAGTTTCTTCCTTTTAATAATCCTATCAACCTCTCTTTATACCTTTTGAAACAATTGCTAGTTTATATTTACTAACACTTATAAATTAAAGAACCAATTTTACTAGAATAAATGATACATGTCCCATACTATAACAAGATAAAGAGATTGGTAACCAATACAGGAAAGACATAAAGAGATTGCTAACCAAGGGATCCATCCATGTTCGAAATTCAACATATTTATTTAGTGTGCCTTGTGGATGTGTATAACAAATTCAACTATAAAGAGGCAGCTCATTTGACTCAACCCGCAGCCTTCTGATTTAACTAACAGACATAAAAATTTAAAGAAAAAAAAATCTAATCAATTGTAAAAAAACTGACATACATAATTCTATTTTAATTTTAATTTTTATATCGCAGAGATTATAGATCCATGTTAGCATCCAATATATCCAATGAATTATTAATGGTCATGCGTGGAGAAATAAAAATTAGCCCAACAGGAAACGGAGGTTTTTATATATTTCTGTGGATATATGAGAATTCCTTCTGCTGCCCTGGACATGTAGGTGACGCCCGCCTTCCAAAATTATGAGGGAATAGATCAATATGGCTCATCAAGCCCTTGCACGATCAATGCAATCCACTTACTGCTTGATATCTCATGTCAATGCACTTTTTAGGCCTCCTCCTCCCCTTCTCTTCTCGTCACCACCCACGAATTGTTCCTCAAAGCAGCAGCAACGCTCACCGGTCCTCAGGGCGTTTCTGTGTACTTCAGCATTCCGACGCTCGGCTGCATTAAGTCAACGGAAAACCCAACTGTTACTTTCTCAAGAAGAGGATGAAGATTACGAAGAGGATGAAGATTACGAAGATGAAGAAGATTATGAAAGCGAAGGAGGAGATTACGATGAAGAATTTAATGAAGAAAGCAAAGTGGTGGTATCTGCCGGCGAACAGAAACAAGTAACTAATCCGGCCAGAAGTATTCCTGAATTAACAGTCAAAGAGAAGAAAGAGCTCAGTGCTTATGCTCACAGTCTTGGCAAGAAACTCAAATGCCATCAGGTAAGCTAATTTTAGCTCAATACTGCGGCGTGAACAGCTAAAATATTATTATATAAGATTGAATTCCTTTTTTCCTCATTGAAACATGCACCCAATAGACACATACACTTGTTTATATGGATTTGCGTTGTTTTTGTATTTTTCAGAGGGTGTGATTCTGCTATGAGTGGGTTTAGTGTTTTATTTTATTTTATTTATAGCAATTTCTTTGATTGTAAAATGTTGGTTTTGGTATATACTCCTCTGGCACTGGTTCAATTCTCACAGAGCTCATATATCTGAGCAGGGGACCTGCTTCTCGTTTCGTTCCCATCACCATTTCCATATTGACATTATACTAGTAAATTACTAATCGATTTTATATGCATAATATACAGTGGGAGGGCATGGGTTCAGATTTTTTTAATCTCCAAAACTCTCTAGCCCCATTTCTTGTTCTTTTCTGTTTCCTGTTTACAATTACTGATAACATAAATATATGGCCGATTCTCTTGGAAGGTGTCTAGATTTGGGTTTGGTTTAGGCCACCGTTGCCCAAATGAACTTAAAGCTTGCTTTACTTTTTCAACAAGGATTTCCGATGTTGCCCGTGTGGAGATTTATGGGAGTAGTCTGAGTTCCGACCTTAATCCGGCATGGTTGGTTTCATCTTTAATTAGCAATTCTGATCAACGACAGAATCTTTCCATTGCCAACCTGCAGAGAAAAGAAGAGACCTATTGATGGCAGGGAAAGAAAATGTGTTTCCGTGGAAGGTTGACACCATCCTTTTATGTAACAGGTACAGTCAAATTTCTAACAAACAACGTAGGTCCACTATGCCCATTTCATAGTTTCCAATTATAATTCTGAATTCGAATATAGACGCAGTGCGATATGGAGGAAAATAACTCGGAAAAAATTGACTATCAAAAAAATTCGTGAGTATTAGTGAGACCATTGCTGCTGAAGCCGGGGGTGAAACCATTGCTGCTGAAGCCGGGGCACCTCATGTACCACAGTTGCTCCCTCCTATACATTATATACCCAAGTGTGGGCTTCCCGTTTTCTAGCTACCCTTATACTCCAGCATGTGGCCCAGGACTGACCCTTCTCATTCCCTACTCCATTCATCTCTTTACCACATGCCACCACCTTTTAAAGGATGTACCTTGGACATATTATCCCCTTTAGAAGTAGAAACCACTTAATGAGATACTTGGTTAACCCCATTTGGAGCTTGGAGACATTAGCACATGTCGAACCCCATTATGGAAGGGCATGCCATTATGAAGTCCCCACCTGTTGTCCATGATTTGTAAGCTGTTTTACTCGATTTCCCTTGATGACTTGTTGTATTGGAAGGCTAGGGGACACATTGGATCTTATGCACGATTGCAGATGGTCTCCATCTTGGGTTTGGTTTTCCTATACGGGGTCCTGACTCTCCAGAGGGCTACATTGGCACATGTAGGGTGTGTGTTGAGAGCCATGGGCTTCCACACCAGTAAAAGCACTCCATGGATCCCCAGAGATATTAAGAGATTGCCCGTGATTCACCTACTTGACGAAGAAGATGCACCTGGTTCACCTCTACCTAGCCAGCGTTACGGTTGTACCATGCACTTGGCAGATGACCCAGGACTTGTATGCTGATGTGGCATTACTTACACCATCATCTGAGCTCTTACAGATGGTCTACAGGCATCTTCGTCTTACTTGGAGACCCATGAGGTCACTTGTGTGCCCTCACACCCATTGGGAGCACCACAGGTTTATTATGTGGAGAACAAGGGGCCAACTCCTCCATTACTTTTGGAAGTCCAATTCTTAATTTGGCACTTATGGACTTCATTAGGCCTCTTCGAGAGCCCAACAACATGCATTATGGATTATTCAACCTCTTGGGAGGCTTGTTATTTTGTTATGAGCTAGTTTGGTGGGCTTGTCACCAATAGATAGTTATTTGCACATTATTTTTAGTTGATGGGCTAATGTAGGATCAAATTAGGTAATTCGAACTCCTAGTAAGTGTATAAATATGAGAGACATGCTTTCATTTTGTATCATCACTTTGGATTGGATCATTCTTCTCTCTTGAGAATTTCACACTTTTTCTTGGAGGATGAATTTTGATGTTTGGACTGGAGTATCTTATCTTGGAGCTTCTTTATTGTCAAATTATTGATAGTTGGATATGTTCTATTACATGTAAGTAGTACACACATTTAATGCTATTCTTGTTTTACTTTTGTCATATGCATTGAATGGGATTTTCGCTATATTAGGACTAATTGTTGCATTGCATAATTGCGAAATTGTGGAATTATTGTTTCTATACAGCATCTCTCAATGTGTGGGCCATGTATGTTGAATGAAATCTCCTAGGGATAATTCTACCAGTGAATTTATCTTGATAAGCCATCTCTTTTTGCAAAGCGAAGTATAAAAGCTTTGAGGTCACTTTTTCTTGCCCTAAAGGCCAAGCGAAGTAGTCCTTAAGGCCTCCTTGACTGAAATACGAAGTCCTTTCTCATCATTCTCCTAGAATCCATTTTCCCCAAGGGATTAGGCACTGGTCTACAAATAGGTGATCACTGAAAGAACATTTTTCTCTACCTCTTCCCTTTCTCTTCTAGGTCTAGCCAAGTTGGGTCACCTAGGGCATCACTTTCCCGATGAAATAGCCATAGAAAAAGTTCGATCTCCTAGCCTCTATTGCGTTGGTGTGTCCTCAAGGCCTCCTCCAAATTTGAAGCCATTCCGACGGTGGAGTTGTGAGATAACCCAAGCCCTAGCTCTGAGATCAAACTTTGCCCTGGTATTCCCTAGGCTAGCATCTCATAGGATCAATTTGACACCTTTAATTGAAAATCCTTGCTTTGATCCTTTCCCCTTCCTTGTCTGGGTTAAGAACATCATTGGTTGCTATGAAAATTTCTGAATCTTGACAAACATAAATCCTACTGCAGTTACTCGTTTAGCATCTCATACTTGTTATTTCATTCAACAAGTAATTTAATTTAATAAACAATGACGAAAAACACTACTGCAGACTACACTGACATGCAAATCATAAACTAAAACAATAGATGAGACAAACACACAAGGGACACCATTATTTTTGGACAACACGTCCCTGGAAAAACCCAATGTAGGAAAACCGGTGTATTAGATAGAGGGTTTGTATTATTAAGCAAGCAGAATCTGAGTACAATAGGTTGCCTCTCACACCTGCTAACCTTACAGAGAAATCACGACAATAAGAAATACATTCGAGGGTATACTTCGCTCCCCAAGTCACAGTAGATCCAATGAGTGATTTGACACCCTCCTGGCAAACATTGTGAAGTCCCTATGCAATCACTGCATGGGCCAGCATCTTGCCTCTAGAGAAATGTGTTACCCCTTCTGCTGGATCGATTTGTTGGATGAAGGCTGTTGTTTAGCCCTCCCGGCTCAGAACCTTGCTCCTCCAGCAAAATCTCGGATTGCTGACGAATACTCTGCACTACCACTGCAAGAGCCCCTTTGGACTGTGTCAGCCCCTCCTGGGCTGTGTAGGCCTCTGCACTGCCTCCCTGATGCTCAAGCTGCTTCTCTGCTACGTACTCTTTGGCTCGGAACTTCCTCTCCTATCCAAATCTCTGCTTTTGCCCCTCTCATTGCAACTCAGATCACTTGTTCGATTTTCTCAGCAAACCACACCCCAGAAAAATCGAACTGACTGATCAACTTGGTGTATCTCCAACTGACCCTCAAGCCTCCTCTTATACTTTTCCTGTTGATGAATCAACGGCTAAGATTAAGTCCCTAATCAACGACTAAGATTAAATTAGACTTGATCTTCGTCACTTAGAAGCTTCTCACCCATATTTTCATTAATACCCATTAATATTTTTATTTTCCTAAGTTTAGACTTAGTAACTCCATTAAAAATATTAATTATTTTAATAAAACACAATCTGGGTAGAATTTCACCAAATGATTTCTGGGTGTTGGAGCTCTTATGTGTTTTATCCTCTTCACAAAATTTTGGAGCTATAGCACATCCGATACTACCTAAAATCAACACTCTCTCTTAGCGAGGAATGTGCTCTAGCAATACTTCCCAGTAGAAGTACCACACTGATCCACTGCATTGGTCTTCTGCGCCGCTGATGCTCGGCCTGCTGCCTCTCATCCACTGTGCTGTTGCAATCTGTACTGCTGCCCATGACACTGCCACTGTCACTGCTACATCTGTACTGCAGCTCCCTCTAAATATGCTGCATCATGCTGCCCTTAGCACTGCCACTGCTAACTACTGCACTGCAACTCAGTTGTTGAGAAGTAAGTAACTGAAAAGCCACCCAAAAGCTGACATGTTGGTCAGTCTGGATACCTCGTGATGTTGAAGCTACCTCTGCTGCTAATTTGTGCTGACCCTTTGATGCTACTGCGCTGTTGTTGTATATGCTCTGTGCTTCTCGTATTGTTGCAACACTCTATTGCGCCGCTTCAGACCTTGGCACTCTAGCTCTGCCACTGTCGCTCCATCATCCCTCGTACCAAGTGACTGCCGTCATTTTGCTACTGTTATTAAGGGCTCCTGTAGCCGTATGTGATCCAAGAGTTTGGGCACCTCAAGGATCCCGCCCTTCACATGTAGTCCTCCCGACTACAGCTCAATGTTTCCCCACCTCTTCTCTAGAGGTGCATGAGCACTCATGGCGCAATCCTCATCATCATCCTCCTTGTCAACTTTCACTGTAGCAACCTTTGAGTCAAACTTCTCTTCCTTGCCCTTCTTCCAGGGCACTGAGTGGCGAAATGTCCTAGTTCCCCACATTTGAAGTATCTCACTTTGGATATGTCTTTCTTTTTCCTTTTTTGTTGCCCTTGCTGTCCCACTGATGCGAGAGCTGCATCCTCCTCTTCCTACTTCTTGGCTCTGATTGCTGCTACTTCCCGCTTTGGTTAACCGTGTGAGCTCTTCCTATAGAAGAGCTGCTCACATCTCCTCCCAACTGGGGAGAGAAGCCCTGCCCAAGATGCTCTGGACAAAGGTCTCCCAATCTTCAGTGACCGCATTCAGGGCAGTCCTGACCATGAACTCAGGATCTGGTTTAGACCCAATGGAAGTCAGCTGGTCTCGAATCCCTTGCAACCTGAGAAGGAAGGGATCGATTTCTTCTCCCTTCAGCATCTGATACTGTCTCAGCTGGTTCTCAAGCAACATCTTTCGTTGAACCAAAGTTCCCTCATACAAGGTGGTCAAGGCCTCCCACATTTCTCTTACTGTGTCCTTTTTCAGCAATATGTGGGATCACATGATCCTTGACCCCGTCCAAGATCATGCACTTCGCTTTTGCCTGAGCCTCCTCGTACTTCTTGAGAGGATCAACATCAACCGGAACAACAACCGTCTTCAAGGCATAATCCTTGATGCGATTCTTGTCTAAGACTGCCAGGATCTTGGCCTTCCAGATTACAAAGTTGGATGCTCCATCCAATCTATCTTGATCCCTCAGTCCATTAACTGCGATCTCTGCTCAAATGAGTATTGAACAAGTTCTTTTCTCTCTCTCTCTCTGTTGCCCCAGCAAGACACAGATTTGGATTTCTTTGGCGCTAGAAATCCTCTAAGGAACAAGCTCCTTCTAAACTCCTTTTGAGTCTTGATTTCCTTCACAGAAATCCTCCCGCCAAATAATGTCGAATCACCCCTTCCCGATCCTCTTTTGTTGTTGCTCAGCAACCTAGATCTAGATTTCTTTGGAAAGAAATCTGTTAAGGCAGTGACTCCCTCTACCTCGGTCTCGGCTCCACAGACATTGTTCTGCAACAACAACAACAACGTCCCACTAGCACCTCGGATAAGATCTGTACTGCTCCTTCTTCCCTAACAACTGAAGAATCTGAGCTCCTCCGGCTCTGCGCACTCACTGCGTGAGCTAGATCAACTTCTCTTGGCCACTGCATCACTCCTTCCTGGTCCAGAAAGATGACATGGCTCTGCGTGAGCTTGATCTGCCCCTCTCTACTTCTGCGCTGGCCCAGAAAGCTAACGCAATCACTACGTGGGCTCCTCCCAGCGACTGTGTCACCCTCTCCTGGCTCAAAATGTTGACGCAGGCACTGCGTGAGCCTTTGCGTCACCCTTCCTCTGTGTTCTCTAGCTCTGGAACAACGCTGTCACTTGAGACAACTGCCTCTCTACAACAGATTTGCTGGATCTCCCAACTGATGGCTCTAGTATCCTATGATCTGCAATGCTCTGATACCATGTGAAAATTTCTGAATCTTTACAAGCAAAAATTCTACTGCAGTTATTGGTTTAGCATCTCCTACTTGTTATTTCATTCAACAAGTTATTTAATTTCATAAACAGTGATGAAAAACACTACTGTAGACTACACTGACATATAGATCATAAACTGAAACAATAGATGAGACAAACACACAAGGGACACTGTTATTTTTGGACAACATGTCCGTGGAAAAACCTAATGCGGGAAAACCGGTGCAACAGATAGAGGGTTTGTATTATTAAGCAAGCAGAATCTGAGTACAACAGGTTGCTTCTCACATCGGCTAACCTTACAGAGAAATCACGGCAACAAGAAATACATTCGAGGGTTTACCTCGCTCCCCAAGTCATAGTTGATCCAATGAGTGATCTAACACCCTCTCGACAAACACTGCGAAGTCCCTATGCAATCATTGTGTGGGCCAACGTCTTGCTTCTAGAGAACTGCGTCACCCCTTCCGCTGGATCGATTTGTTGGATGAAGACTGTTGTTCAGCCCTCCCGGCTGACAACCTCGCTCCTTTAGCAAAATCTTGGACTACTGACGAATACTTTGCACTGCCACTGCAAGAGCCCCTCTGGACTGTGTCAGCTCTCCGTGAGCCCCTCCTGGGCTGCGTAGGCCTCTGCGCTGCCTCCCTGATGCTCAAGCTGCCTCTCTACTACGTGCTCTTTGGCTCGGAACTTCCTCTCCGATCCAAGTCTCTGCTTCTGCCCCTCTCACTGCAACTCAAATCACTTGTTCGATTTTCTCAGCAAACCACGCCCCAAAGAAATAGAACTGACTGATCAACTTGGTGTATCTCCAACTGACCCTCAAGCCTCCTCTTATACTTTTCCTGTTGATGAATCAATGACCGAGATTAAGTCCCTTATCAACGGCTAAGATTAAATTAGACTTGATCTTCGTCACTTAGAAGCTTCTCACCCATATTTTCATTAATACCCATTAATATTTTTATTT
Source organism: Pinus taeda (assembly GCA_000404065.3). Lineage (NCBI taxonomy): Eukaryota > Viridiplantae > Streptophyta > Pinopsida > Pinales > Pinaceae > Pinus > Pinus taeda. Next base: position 104,504 of record APFE030580898.1, read on the forward strand.
TCCTAAGTTTAGACTTAGGAACCCCATTAAAAATATTAATTATTTTAATAAAACACAATTCGGGTGGAATTTCACCAAACGATTTCTGGGTCTTGGAGTATCTCATGTGTTCTAGCCCCTCCACAAAATTTTGGAGATAGAGAACATCCGATGCTACTCAAAATGAATAATTGCTAGATTCTCTCTCCTTAACTAAGGCTGGGTCCACTTGGTCCCATGTGGTCCCATACCTTTGAAAAGTTGATTCTTTAAGAACCATTCGTAAAGTCAAGTTCAATAAGGATTTTAGGATTGGGAACTCTTTTACAAGGCATATTCCTCTAACCTAACCCTCAAATCCTCACCTCCTTATCCTAGAAATCTTTGTACCTTGCTTGAAGAGCAAGTAAGCTCCATCCTTAACCTCCTTCTAGGAAAAGGATCATTAAGATCACTTCACATCTGTTAGTTGATTCATCCTTCACAAGTGACTTTCCATATACTGGGTCTCCTTCCATCGGTGAAAGTTCGTAAAGAGTAGGGAGTCTTAGCTGAGGTGACAGTGGGCTAAGCCTCCATTGTATCCCTTGACCTAGTAGTAGCCCTCTAAGGATCCCCTTTTAGGACCCTTACTAGTTTGAGCAGTAACATTTTGGCACCGTTGCGGGGACACGAGACGTGTGTTTTGTTCCCCGTACAACATATTGACATATCATTATTGGCGACTCCATTGGAAGAAGGAAGCCCTAGTTCTTCATCTAACTTCAAAGTCAATGCTTGTATGGTGAAGCAAGCATTTGTTAAGGCAATTTTAGTTCACCCTAGCGACTCCCATGATATTAATATATAAAGACCAATGGCTTCTAAAAAGCTTCATGAGTGGTTTCCTGCTTTGGATATCACATGGGTACCAGGATACCTAAATGGCCTGGATTGGAAGTTTTTGCAAAATATGCCACAGTTCAAGGGTGATCCATCCATAGCAACATACCACATAGCAAAACTTATGAAGCATGCTTTCGAAGTTAATGTGGTCCATCTAGACAACCTCATGGAATTATTTATTGCTTCTATTGAATACAGGCACCGAGGTTGGCTCGATTCTTGTGAGCTTGAAAGCATTTCATCGTTTATCAAGTTGCTCAACAAATCATAAAGTATAAGGGACCCAAATTCCAATCTAGTGAAGCTGCTTGGGAAATCCTAGAGGAAGCCCTCTGAAGGGAAGGTCTCATTAGTCAAGATGAAGAAGTTGGAGATAACCTTGAGGATTTTAGTGATGAGCAGGAAGATGAGTCCTCATTAGGTCTGCAGAATGAACAAGAAAGCGTAGGTGCTAGGAAGAATGAGTTTGTGGAAAATGAAATTGAGACCAACCTTACCTTTCTCAAGGATATTACGCTCGATGACTCCTCTTTTGAGAACCTTGAGAACGCTGATCCCATTGGCCCCTTGGAAGATGACAATGAAGATTATTTCCACATTGAAAAGGAGAAATGGGAAGTTCTTGGGCCCCGGTTTGATTATGCTCCCATTTATGATACCGACAAAGAAGATGAGGGTGAGATTGGTTTTCCCTTTATCTCGGGCATTACTTATGATGACATATCCATCGACACCCTTGGGAAGGAGAATTATTATTTTCCCTTACATGAAGAGGGATAATTGGAAGTAATTGATTCTCCTTTTAATGAAAACCCAATATTTGGTGCTTATAATGAGGAAAGCAATGAAGCTCCTACCTACCCACCTTATGATTATATACTCAAATCACTTGAGCCTTTAGATTATGATTTTGGGAAAGGAAAACCCGTTGAATATGACACTTCACCCTTCCCTTTGCCTTTCCCTCTTGTTCATCATCTTGATTCTTCCTCAAGTGAGTCCCCCGTCCCTTTTGGTATGACCTTGAGTGACCATGACCCTTTCCCCCCTTCTGAATATGCTGTCAAGGAAGTTCTCTTCATTGAATATACTTTATCCCCTTTGACTCATCCTCAGGATTATGATCACTATGCGACCTTCCCTCCCTAGTGTGACCATCACCATGGACGACCTATTTGTTGCATTCCTCCTGTTCCTCATCCTTCATTCCCCTCTCATTCACGACCTTGTGGCATGTACAAAGCATAATATTATAAGCAATGCTTGTGATAGGGAGTTCTAGAGAGTGATCTTTCATTCCATCATTGTGTACTTAAAGGGAAAGCCCTGCACTTTTAGATCGACGTATTATCCTTCTCTTAGGGCTTCCTTTTACATCAAATGGAGATAATGTTTTCCCCACCTCCCACCCACTTCACCTTCCATGTGATTGTTTCCACATTCGCTTTGGGTTTTGTTTCATGAGTAATCATAATGACAAGCATATATATAGTGACATGATGATATGTTGGTTGCACTGGCTTTATGATTACACTTAGTATTGCTCTTACTATATGCATGTAGAGTAGATGCACTGCATGCTGATTTTTGCATTAGAAGTAACATCATTTAATATTTCTCATAATAGATTAGCTGCATTTAGATTAAAGCTTGCATATTTTATTCTTCTGTTGATTTTATAGCCTAACACTAAGCATGGGTGAGCATAAGACATCGTAAAAAACATGCTGCCCCATGGGTTCAATCGTTGATATGTGCAGGTAACAGGTCTACGATAACCAAGAGATTGCTGGAGTTCTTGTGATCTCCCGTTCAAGTAGCTTCGTCCACTCCTTCGAGAGATCACATCCTAGTTGGAGTCAGATGTTACTCACCATTTTATGGATGATATCCCGAGGAGATTTTTTTTTCTCCAAGATGGTCCTCAACCGGTAGCTAGCAACCCCTTGCAACCACCAACTAGCGGGTTGTGCCATTTCTCCGCCACTTGAGCCAACGATGTGGTCGCTCACCCAGTTGCCATAATCGTATGTTTGAAGGTGGGCCTCCCGAACCTTAAGGTATGCGTTGTCATTTGGTAATTGAGTATTGTAGTTTGCTTATCATGGACACTTTTGGGCATGGATTAATAGGGGGAATCAACGGAAAGAATGGGCTAGGCCTGTGCTCTTGTCCCCTACACCCCTTTTTGGATGTTAGCCTTGGATTCTAGTCTCGTTGGATCTCTTTTACTGACCCTTTGGCTTTAGGGATGATACTTCATGGGAAACACTGATTTTGGTTGTGTGGTCTCGCTCTCTCATCCACATATATTGCCCCCTTTCCACTCATTATAACCCCATTCATCATTTCTCCCACCTGGGTCCACATTCCTCTGTTGGGTCCACATAGGGTTGGCTTTACCTTTCCCCTTGCCCACACCTTGGGTTAGGCTTGAAATGATGCCCTAGAGGTTGATGCAGCGGAAAAGAAAAGCAAAAGCATAATTGGCCACATTCAACAGGAAAATGTACCACAAAATGCAAAAGATGGCCGAGAGAAACACATTTAGCACGTGGGCAAAAGCCAATACATGAGCTCTACCCCATCATCATGGCCATCACCTTGGTTCCTGCAAGTCTTAGATGAGTCTCCTTTATCATTTAGGAACCCATGATTGTCCCAACCCCTGGTGGGAAATGAACTGCCCTACCTTAAAAAGGGTATATATTGCTATATCTCACACATCATGCTCTCACCCCTTGAACCCCGAGCAGTTAATTAATGAAAAATCATAAAAGGCAAAAGTCATATAAAGAAGGGTGGAAGGTTCAAGGCCAGGGCACCTCATGTACCACGATGCTTCCTCCTATACATTATATACCCAAGTGTGGGCATCCCGTTTTCTAGCTACCCTTGTACCCCAGCATGTGGCCCAGGGCTGCCCCTTTTCATTCCCTACTCCATTCATCTCTTTACCACATGCCACCACCTTTTAAAGGATGTAACTTGGACATATTATCCCCTTTAGAAGTAGAAACCACTGAATGAGATACTTGGTTAACCCCATTTGGAGCTTGGAGACATTAGCACATGCCAAACCCCATTATGGAAGGGCATGCCGTTATGAAGTCCCCACCTGTTGTCCATGATTTTTAAGCTCTTTTACTCGATTTCCTTTGATGACTTGTTGTATTGGAAGGCTAGGGGACACATTGGATCTTATGCAGGAGTGCAGAAGGTCTCCATCTTGGGTTTGGTCTTCCTATACGGGGTCCTAACCCTCCAAAGGGCTACATTGGCACATGTAGGGTGTGTGCTGAGAGCCATGGGCCTCCACAGCAGTAGCAAACACTCCATGGATCCCCAGATATGTTTAGAGATTGCCCGAGATTCACCTACTGGATGAGGAAGATGCACCTGCTTCACCTCTTCCCAGTCAGCTCCACAGTTGTACCATGCACTAGGCAAATGACCCAGGACCTGTATGCTGATGTGGCATTACTTACACCATCATCAGAGCCCTTACAAATGGTCTACCTGTATCTTCGACTTACTTGGAGATCCATGAGGTCACTTGTGTGCCCTCACACTCATTGGGAGCACCACAGGTTTATTATGCGGAGAACAAGGGGCCAACCCCTTGTCCATTATTTTTGGAAGTCCAATTCTTCATTTTGGCACTTATGGACTTCATCAGGTCTCTTAGAGAGCCCAACGACATGCATTATGGATTATTCAACCTCTTGGGAGGCTTGCTATTTTGTTATGAGCTAGTTTGGTGGGCTTGTCACCAATAGATAGTTATTTGCACATTATTTTTAGTTGATGGGCTAATGTAGGCTAAAATTAGGTAATTTGAACTCCTAATAAGTGTATAAATATGAGAGACATGAATTCATTTTGTATCATCACTTTGGATTGGATCATTCTTCTCTCTTGAGAATTTCACACTTTTTCTTGGAGGATGAATTGGGGCATAAATGAATCTTGATGTTTGGATTGGAGTATCTTATCTTGGAGCTTCTTTATTGTCAAATTGTTGATGGTTGGTTATGTTCTATTACATTTAAGTACACATATTTAATGCTATTCTTGTTTTACTTTTGTCATATGCATTGAATGGGATTTTCGCTATACTAGGGCTAATTGTTGCATTGCATAATTGCGAAATTGTGGACTTATTGTTTCTATATTACATCTCTCAATGTATGGGCCATGTATGTTGAATGAAATCTCCTAGGGATAATTCTACCAGTGAATTTATCTTGATAAGCCATCTCTTTTTGCAAAGCGAAGTATAAAAGCTTTGAGGTCACTTTTTTTGCCCTAAAGGCCAAGCAAAGTAGTCCTTAAGGCCTCCTTGACTAAAATACAATGTCCTTTCTCATCATTCTCCTAGACTCCATTCTCCCCAAGGGATTAGGCATTGGCCTACCAATATGTGATCACGCAAAGAACATTTTTCTCCACCTCTTCGCTTTCTCTTCTAGGTCTAGCCAAGCTGAGTCACCTAGGGCATCACTTTCCCGACGAAATAGCCATAGAAAAAGTTCGATCTCCTAGCCTCTATTGCGCTGGTGTGTCCTCAAGGCCTCCTCCAAATATGAAACCATTCCGACGGTGGAGTTGTGAGATAAACCAAGCCCTAGCTTTGAGATCAAACTTTGCCCTGTTGAAGAAAAGTGTAATTAGGTTCGGTATTTGTCAATGTAATTTTGATCTTTGTACTTGTCAAGAAAAAATATATTATTATTATAAACTATATGAATGAGTTTCTTGCTCATTCCATAGGTCTAGGAAAGTCAAAGAGTCAAAATAATGTTGAAGAGCTCTTCTTGAGCATATATGTAATGTATATGAGTCTACCTAGTGACTAGATTAGCCCTCCAAGACCAAGCACAATCCTCCAAGTCAAGCACAAAGAAGTCTGCCTGCAAAACAATGAAGAGAATTGTTCAGTCAGCCTCAAAATGAATATTAACTTCAAGTCGGCTCACATATGGAGACACATCTTTTCGATGGAAATGTCGGCTCAAATACAGGGGCAAACTACTATATATAACCAGTCAGGGTTTGCGTAGAAAAGGAAGCACAGGAATCTCAGACTTGTCTGAAATTTTCGGTGGTACAGAACTTCGAATGGCACAGGAAGACAAAAATACTCAGTCTAGTCTCGGTTATCTTAGATGGGTGCAAGAAAGATCTCGGACAAGGTACAGTGATACAGGACTTCGTATGGAGAAGGATACCTGTGGTTTTCGGATAAGGATCTCAAATGAAATCTCGGTCTCCCTGAAGTTTTGAAGAACTCCGTCTCAGCATATCTAACACAGTCATAATCTTGGCTCAAGTATGATGTAAAGGATCCAGGTGATCTCATATAGTCACACCCTCTCATAGTCCCGGTATAATAAGAAGGATCTCGGTGCAACATACATCCTATACACAATCATATCCTCGACATAAGTTACATTCATATCAGTCATGATCATAATAAAGATAAGATCAAGATCTCGATGAAGGTTGTAGCAGTAATGAAGATCTCAATGAAGGAGTAGTCATGGTACAACAATGATCTCAGTGAAGGAGTAGTCATGGTACAACAATAATGATGATCTCAGCAGTGACAGAGAAGAGGATTGGTGCCGTCGTCTTGGAGTGGCCTAGTAGGTCAAGGGTCATGGTCTTGGTATTCGTCAATTGGAATCTCTATAAGAAGAATTATGTGCGGGTTTTCCTCTCCAAGAGGGAGAGGTTCTGGCCCTAGCAGAATGCCAACTTCTTGTGTTCTTGTCTCTTGTCTTTGGGAGCTATTTGATGAAATATGAAACACACACTCTAATAATGTAAAGAAGATTGTGCTAACAAGAAAATGAAAATACCTCACGAATAGTTATCAAGACAAGAAGAATCACATTAATCCCACTTGCCCTAGATTCTTCAACATGCCATGGTATTCCCTAAGCTAGCACCTCATAGGATAAATTTCACACCTTTAATTGGAAATCCTTGCTTTGATTCTTTCCCCTTCCTTGTCTGGGTTAAGAACATCATTGGTTGCTAGATTCTCTCTGCTTAACATAGGATAGGTCCACTTGGTCCCGTGTGGTCCCATACCTTTGAAAAGTCAATTCTTCAAGAACCATTCGGGAAGTCAAGTTCAATAAGGATTTTAGGATTGGGAAACTCCTTTACAAGGCATATTCCTCTAACCTAACCCTCAAATCCTCACCTCCTTATCCTAGAAATCTTTGTACCTTGCTTGAAGAGCAAGTATTCTCCATCCTTAACCTCATTAAGGTCACTTCACATCTGTTAGTTGATTCATCCTTCACAAGTGACTTTCTATATACCGAGTCTCCTCCCATTAGTGAAAGTCCGTAAAGAGTAGGGAGTCTTAGCTGAGGTCATAGTGGGCTAAGCCTCCATTGTTGCCCTTGACCTAGTAGTAGCCCTTTAAGGATCCCTGCTAGTTTGAGCAATAATAGGCAGCAAGTCAAAATGTGCAAGAGAGAAAAAGACGCGACGTAGATGAATAAATTTGAACCGAGAGAATGTGTTTTTCTAGGGTTTTTGGCTATCTTGAACTATATGGCGTATTAACGCTGATTTATTTTGATACGATTATGGTTCAATACGGCTAACAATGTGTTGATCGTACTTTATCTAAACTGGAGCAAATTATTTGTCCCAACTGATTTTTTTGTCGAATTTCCATACCTGAATTTGCACTTGGGGTCAATTTGGTATGGACCTTATTCCATGATAAGATCTACGAAAAAGATGGCTTTAGTACAAGAATGAATGATCCTCAACACAACAAAAATCCCTTTAGTGATTCCTCTACTTGATTCATTATGACCAGTGATTCAAATGATCATGAAAAAGCAAAAGACTTCGCTGAACTCCAAGCAGAGTATCTTAAGTGGGGCTTAACGATTCTGGCACCTCACATTACAAAAATTTTCAACAACATCATACAACAGGGGTTCCCCACAGATTGGACAACTAGTTTGGCAATACCTCTTTTCAAGAGTTGTGACGTCAAACTTATTTGGAAGCATGCTAGAAAATAAAACCAGGAAGTGGGCAGAAGAAAGAGATAAGCGTGCTAAAGGGAAAGAAGATTTTAGACTTAAACATTCCACAATTGATCATTGTATAACTTTAAGACACATCATTGAAAAAGTTTGGGAGAAAAAGGAAGAGGCCTTTTGTTGCTTTGTTGATTTCAGAAAAACATTTGACACGGTTCCTAGGGATAAGCTTTGGCACAGAATGGAGGAACTTGGGGTTCCTAGCCATTTGAGAGCAACTGTGCATAGGTTGTATGAAGAGGTGAAAATCAAAATTAGAACATCAGCAAGCGTTTATGAAAGTTTTAGAAGTGATATCACAGTCAAGCAAGGTTGCCCATTGTCTCCTACCCTTTTTGGTTTATATATTGACAAGTTTGAGGATTGGTTAAATTCGCAAGGGGGTGATGGTATCCATTTGGGAAAGTTTGTTATAAGGCTTCTTTTGTATGTAGATGGCCTTATTCTGATTGCTAAATCTGCTCTTGGTTTGCAGGAGCACTTACTATCCCTTGAGCATTTTTGTAGAAGGCTGGGAATGCAAGTCGATATTAGCAAAACGAAAGTAGTGTTTTTCTCTGAAGAAAGGAAACATAACCAACATAAGTTCTACTTTGAAGGCAACATTTTGGAAGAAATTGCGGATTACAAATACTGCGGAATTGACTTCAACAAAAATCTAAGTTGGGATGGTTGTAGAAAGAAAAGAACTTTGGGGGGTTGGAAAGCATTTTATGCTTTTCAAAATAGGTATAGAGAGGCAGAGTTATGGGATTGGAAAATCACTCAAAATCGTTTTAGGCTTCTAGTGATTCCAGTGGTTCTTTATGGTTGTGAACCATGGGCCAGCAGTACATTCGACATGCAGTGGAAACAAATTGAGAAAATTCAGAAGTGTTTGATTACAAACAAATTCAAATTTAAAAGTGCAGTTCCTTATGCTATCTTGTTAAGTGAAATAGGGGCTGCTCCTATTGAAGGAATTGCTATGGTGAGAGTCATAGGGTATTTAAAAAAATTGTGCAAATGGAAAAGGGCAGATGGCCTAAGGTTGTCTTTAATGACACATATTGTGCAAAAGAAAGAAGACTTGGATGCAACAAAATAAAAAATGGTTTAGTAAATGGGGTATTTGTTTGAACACGTGTCCCATAAACAGTAAAGAGATAAAAGCGTTTGTTATGGATAAGTTCCACAAGCGTACTTGGGATAAAGAGCTAGGGAGAAAGAAAAAGTACTATATTGAAGTGTTTAATCCCACTCATAATCATCAACAAAAAACGTACATAGAGGCCAATATTTCTTGGAGAGCCAAAACTCTTATTGCTTAGTTAAGGACTAATTCTCATCAACTCGTTGTGAAACATGGCGCTCGAAAAGGCCAAAAGAAGTGTCGGAGGAAAGAGTATGTATTTTTTGTTCTTTTGAAAGTGGAAACAAAAAAACATTTCATTTTAGAATGTGAGGCCTTCAAAGACAAGAAGGAAAGTTATGTAGTTATTCTGGCAACTAGCTCTTGGGATAATCTATTCAGTGAGAGGTTTGTCGAGAAGCTGGGAGCGTTTATTGTGAGGTTTCACAGGAAAAGGGTCGAATACATCAACCATATGAAGAAGCAATCTGTCCCATAGGCTATCTTTAGCCTCGTGGACGTTAAAATAATTTCTTTCTTTCTTTCTTCTATATATATATCAATTTTATAAACTGAAACAAATATAATTTGTATTATAAAAGTGCTGTGGATGCACTGTACAACACAACAATACAGACAAAAAGGGTCAATTGACCACCAATATGGCTATAAGCATTCTGGATATGAAATTTCTTCCTATAATCTGAGTAGTTTTAAGATCAAAAAATGCACAACTTGGAATTCTACCAGTATAGATCCCGATAAGCTGTTCTAATATGAAAATTACCTTGCAGTACATGTAAAAAAATCCTGAAATTAAAAGAAGGTATGTTCACTATGGCCTTCTTGATTGCTTTTTGTTTGTTGTTGTTGTTCCAGATCTAGTTGTTCCATTTCCATTTCTCCTTGCACTTGTTGCATTGTTTCTTCCTCTACTGGGACCAGTGTTATTGGAACTGGACCAGAACCTGTGGAATCAGCCAGTTCCATACAATGTGACCAAGGATGTTCCAAATGCCAAAAAGAAATATTTTCTAGGTGGGGCAGCCTAGTATTCAAACCTAGGGCCCCATATGCAATTAAAAGTAATGTTAAATTCTTAAAGCAAAAGGGAGAATACCCTTTTACTTAATTTTTTAACATTATTTTTTTGTAAGCTAAGAAGTTTCCATTAGTCTGTCATCAAAGATACATGGCTATCTAGTTTTCCTGTGTTGGTCTGCCTCTAGGGAAACTAGACCAACAACGAGAGAACAAAGATTTAGTCCAACATAGTACAAACAGAGAATGTATGTGATAATAGTGGCTGTCGGGGATGATGATATCCATATGACAATACATATTATCTATCTGAGGCCTAGCTAAAGGAAAAGGGCAGCTAAACTTAACAGATAACTTGTAAATAACCAACGTGAAAGCAAAATATGCCAAACAACAATCCATGAAGAGAACACAAGCGTAGAAACATCTATAGGGTCTACGGGGGTCCTTGGTGAGGTAGGGCCCTTGGTGAGGTAGGGCCCTTGTCTTTCTGCAACATAGCTTCAATTCTAGCCAACCAAAGGGACATACCTTTGTGTTCGAGCTCCATGGCATGGTGCTCCAATTGCAATTCATCAATCTGCTTAAGGATATCCCTTTTTGCCTCATTGCATTATGGAAAGACCTTGCTCAACAAGGATTTCATGTTTTAATACATTTCAATTTGTGCATAGATATTTATTTTGGCGCCCTTGGGTGTGACCTAGGTCCCGCACCCACTTAGCCACTGAGGTGGGAATTTCCTCATCTGCATGGTTGATCTCCTATTGAATTGTAGAAGGGGTTTGTGCTTGATAATGATTGGTAGCATTGTGGGCACGAAGGCGAGTGCAGGCACTCCCTTCTGCCCTAGAGGAGGAGCCTCTACGACTCCTCACTCTTTGTCTTGGCATGGAAGTAGGCTCACTGTAAAAATGCTAAAGCGATAGGAAGAGTAAGGAGTTGGTGAGCAGGGATGAAGGACAAACTGTGAGGAGCTGCACCCGATTGCAGAGAAAGGGAGTTTAAGCAAGAGGAAAGGTGGAGCTAAAAGGAGGCACTCTATTGACATGTGAGTTGACGGATCGAGAGTAGTGCACAATTCTCTTAGGCCACCTTTCAAGCCCACTACCTTTGTTCCGCCTCAAACTTCAAAACACCATGCACTTAGAAGGGAGAGACTAGAGGTGATAAGAATTAAGTGTACCAAGGGTTGAATGGTACATGGCAATTCTAGGACGAGCTAAAGAAAAGTTAGGGTGGGGTTGGCTAGGTCAGGAGGAGCATGGCATGCCCCTTCAATAAAGATAGAAATAATTGCATTGGGGTGAAATTTCCCATAAAGACTATCAATAATATCAGATGGGGGAAGTCTTTTGTAGACTGCCTTTGCATAAATAAGATTGAGGGATAACCAAGGCATATTGATTGACATGCGAGACTCCAGAAGAATCAATGGGTCCGATGGCTCCAACATCAGATGCTTCATCACTCACAATCGCGTAAGGTGAGAGCAGATACAGCGAGAGGACATATATATGGAGGGTGGGATGGGACATCCATGCCTTCCCCCCCAATTGAGTGGGGCGACGACGGTGGCTCCGTCCCCTCCCACTTCTATCTATCATTTAAAACCTTGTTTGTGTCATTGGATCGCATTGGGATGTCACCTCGACCGGGGGTCTTAAATTTTTAACATTCATTAATTGTTTTAGGATGTTTGAGAGTGGTTCCAACCTCATTGGATTTCATATGGAGAAAGTAGAATTTTAGATCCCCCTCAAAATCCAGTAGACTTAATGGCTTTTAGGATTTCAGGACTGGGGGCATTGCAATGTTTCCATTGCATTTTGTCATGTATGAGGGCATGGAACTAGCATTTAATCAAGAGCACCAAGCCTTCTATGTACCTTGATGTTAGTGGCGTTGATTGTTGAACTCCTATGTTAGGACCATAGTAAAAATGTATCCCTCACTCAAGCAAAATATTGACTAGAGATGTTAAGCTTTTTCTATCTTATTTTACTTCTTAAAGGGTGATATTGATGACAAAGATCTCGATATAAGCAATGATTTTGATGATATGTAGGTATTTGTTGTAGCATGGATTTTTTTTTGGATGCTAGAGGCCATCTAGAGCTTGTTTGTTGATGTATTTTTGGTTCAAATACGGATTGTATTCGGTTCTATTTTCGTCATATGCACCCTTACATGTGATATAAATGAGAACTTTGCATATTTGTGGATAAATAGTTTGGATTCATACGGATGCACCTGAACGTATATGTTTTTCTTTAAAATTTGAATATTAGATATAATTTTTTGGTTGACCCTTTTTTTGGTTTAGTGTATTACTAGTTTCGGTCTAGTTCTAATTGGTTCCCGGTTCAGGGGGTCTAATGATTCTCAGTTTGGGGGGTCCATCGGTTCAGTTCTGATAAATTGATTGGGATAGCTGGAACATACCCAATTGACAAATTTGGATTAGAGATTGCAGATGAGCTCTTGGTTAAACTTAAAAACAATTGGTACAACATTCTGCATTGTTCTTGTTACCACAAAATCTAGCAGGGCCCTAAGGGCGGAAAACCTATGGGAAACTACTAAACTAAGTGACAGTAATGGGATAATGGCCCACTGTCACCACAAACCCACCAGAAATGGTTGACCCCATAAGAGAGTTTTTCTCCTAGGCATCTCTTTAGCCGACAGCTAGCAGTCCCTGACAGCCACCAATGTAGCCGATTAATTGTGCCGTTTGATCTCTGTTCCCTGCATCAGTCATATGTCCCCTCGCCCATCTGTCGAGAGCATATGTTTGAAGGGAGCAATCCGATCCTAAAGGTATGTTTTTCATTGTGCAATCAGGTGATTATGCTTGTTTTTCCTTGGGCATATTGGGCATGGATTATTGGGTGACTTGGAAGAAGGAAGGGTGTTGACTGTAGTCTTGTTCCCTCACCTTAAATGGGGGTTCAACCCTCAACCCTACTATTGTGGGATCTCCCTTGTTGGCCTATGGTTTCAGGAAGGGCACTACTTGGGAAACCCCAATTTTGGTAGCGCGGTCCCGTTTTTCCGTTGCACATTTTCCAGTGCCCTCCGCACATTACAAGCCCTATTTCATCATCTTCCCTCTCTAGGTCCACATGACCATGGGTCCACAAGGCAATGACACACTCCCTCCCCTTGTCCACATGTCTGGGTCGGGCCTGGAGATGTTGCATTGGAGGTTGATGCAGCAGAAAGGAAGTTAAAAGCATATCATGGTCACAAGCAAGAAAAGAAAGAAAAGAATATTACAAAATGCAAAAGATGGTTGGGACATTAAAATAACACGTGGGAAAAAGCCAAACATGAGCTCTACCCCTTATCATTATGGCCATCACCTTGGGTCCTAGGGCCTTATGAGTGCCCCCACATCATTAAGGAACCCAAGCATGCCCCAAACCCTGGTGGGTGATGAACTGTCCCACCTTAAGGAGGTAATAACTGCTTACATCATACACATCATGCTCTCATTTCCCTAGAGCCCCGAGCAGTAATACAAAGAAATAAATCAAGAAAAGGTAGAGGGCTAGTGGAAAAACAAAGGTTGGGTTAACTCATGTATCCACGATTGTTCCCTCCTACATCTATACACCCAAATATGGGTTCATCCCTCATCATTAACATCCTTAAACCCATGGCATTTGGCCTTGAGACCCTCGTGTCCCCATCCATTCATCATCATTCACATGGCACTTATCAATTGAAGGATGTATCAAGGACATGTCATTCCCCTTAGGGGTTGGGAACACCTAATATGGTTGTTTATTAGCTACTCCTACCTAGGGAGGTAACACAATTATGCGCTTAAAGCGCTAAATTTGGAAGGAAAACCCATTATGAAGTCTCAATGTGCCCTTGATTAACAAGCTTGGTCCATTTAGATGCACTAATGAATTATTGTACTCGATGGTGAGGAATTGCATTGGATTTTATATGTAATCAACAGGTGGTTTCATCATGGGTTGTGCAACTTCTTTGGGGCCCAAGCCCACTAGAGGATCATATTGACACCCTTAGGGGAAGCATTGAGAGCAATGGGACTCCATCATTTGTTAGAGCATCATTTCATGCCATGGGCACCTTCAACACCCTCAACAGTCTGTTCACTGCCCCACATTATTCGCGAGATGATGCACTTGGACAAGTGTGCCCTGGCCAATGTAGCATATTATGGTAGTTGATCCAAGGTCCAGAGGAGGTTTGTCTCACCTTTGAGACATGGGAGGGCAGGAACCATCATTAGGGCCCTCATTTGGAGCATTATACAGGTTATTCTATCATCTGGAGATCCATGAGACTAGTATTTATGCCCGAAACCCACCTTGGGGTCCCACATGATCACTTGCATGGAGACCAAGGGTCTATCCCCTCGTTTGGGATTTATAGAGCCCTCTCTTACATTTTGGCACAAAGAGGACTCAATGTGGCCCTCCAACAACCCTACATCAACATCACGTCATCACTTCGGCTAGCATTTGGATGGTTAATTCATAATTTATGAAAGCTACTTGGTCGGCTTGTGACCGAGGCTTGTATTTTGCACATTTTTATAATGTTAGGGGGCAGTTAGGCTAATAATTTGACTTGGTGAGACACATATAAATAGGACTCACTTTCATTTGTTAGAGATCATCATCACACTTGGATTCTTTCTCTTGTAAAGAACTCACACTTTTTCTTTGGAGTTATTGGAGACTCTTTTGATGCATTTTGATGTATGGAAGATAATTCACATTTCTTCTTTGGAGCTTCTTCTTGAATGATGGATGGATATATTGCATGTCTTTTGTAAGTGCTTAATATTGATGAAATTTTTCTTTGAAAATTGTTTAATCTATGGAATTGCTGCTCTATAATATGTGAATTTGTGCTCTCATTGTTGAAAATTAAGTTTGGAAAGCTTTTCTACCATAGTATTGCATATGTTATTTAAGGCAAGGCATGTGATGAATGTTCCTAGTGAATGAATGTCTTTGATTCTTCATGAAACTCCATTATATCTTGAAGAAGGTAAATGTTTGAAGTTGGTACTTAGGGCTCAATTTTGAGCCTCCTTAGAAGACATTTTATCTTATCTTAAGCATCTTAAGACTCCATTGCCCAAAGGACTAGGCACTAGTCTAAGTATTTTGGTGATCAAACTCCTCTTTCTCCATATTTTCTCCAACTAAACTTCGGTCCCCTAGAGGTAGGGTGGAAATCTAGGGCTTGTAGCGAAATTTTAAGGAGGAGATTTTTTGGGAACAAGTTTGGTGGTCATCCGCTCAAGTTGCATCTATAAAATCTCTTACCCTAGGTGCTACTCGAAGAGGGAAAACCTAGGTCTTTCTCTCTCACCTTGGGGATTTCTTTGAGGATTGTATGAGCTTAGTATTCATTGGAATAAATCATAAGATGCCCTTTCTTCTCTTAGGCATTGACCTTACGAATTCCTATTATCATTTAGAAACCTCAAAACCTTGGGTCTTGTGCCTTCTTTCTAGGGTTTTTCTTAGGGAGCGGTTTGCTTCTTTGAAGCCTCATACCTTTGTTGAGCCTCTCTTTGAATGAGCTCTAGCTCCATCACCTTGAACCTTCAAATCTAGAATATCTATTATAGGTGATCACAATCATATCGGGACTCCTCCCATCGACAAAAGTCCGTAAAGATTAGGGGACCTTGGATGTGGTGACACTAAGCCATTATCCTATTTCTGTCACTTAGTCTAGTAGTTGCTTGTAGGTTTTCCCCCCTTAGGCCCTAGCTAGATTTTGTGGTAACATTTTTGCCGCCTTTCTTAGGGAGGAAGTAGGTCTACCTCCTTGGTCAAACATTTGTAGAGGTGATTCCTTTCACGATATTATGTCTCTACATTGCTCTTTATTTAAGCCTTTGCCATGGTTTGCCTCTTCATCTAGTCCTGATGATGAACCACACTTGTTGGTTCGAAACTCGTCGGCAAAAAAAAATTCTCTTATTTGATTTCTACCGAGACTTTGCTTAATTCATTATGGATCATAGAAGATTGAATACAGAAAAAAAAAAATAGACCTTCCTCTGGCGACTCCATTGGAAGAACGAAGCCCTTGTTCTTCATTGAACCTCAAAGTCAATGCTTGTAGGGTGAAGAAAGCATCTCTCAAGACATTTTGAATTCACCTTGGCGACTCCTGCATGATTGATATGTGTAACATAATAGAATGTCTTACCTTGATGAGATTCTTGCCCTAGACATCGCTGACATTCTTGGGTGTACCTGAATCATGTGACTTTCAACATGATATTTAGGGTTCCCAAGTTTGATGGTGATCCATCTTCTGTAATTGATCATGTGGCAAGATTTGCTACATATGCCTCAAAAGTCGATGTGGTTCATCAAGATGTTCGTAAGGTCCCTTCAAGGTCATAATTCATGGTTGTATAATTGCAAGCCTAGGAGTATTTAATCAATTGAAACGTTTTTTGATAACTTTCTGTAGCATTCTCGAACTAAGAACCAGGCTTGCCCAACATTAGATATTGATCTTCAAAAAGAAGTCGTCGTTGAGTATGAGGATGATCACGAGGAAGAAGAGGATCCCTTTCTAGATCATCAAGATGAGGTCATTGATGAAGATATTAAGGGAGATCTTGAATGGGAGCAAGATAAGGAGATTGATGAAAATGGTTCCTTAGAAGGTAGAATTGAAGATAGCCCCATATTTTTCAAGGATGCTATCTCTGACATTGTACATATCAAGGACCTTGAGAAAGATGACCCCATTAGCCCCTTGGACGTTAACATTAGTGATTACTTGCACATTGAAGTAGGAGCATGGTAGATTACGAGCCATCATTTTGACAAGGACCTATCTATGATACCGATGATGATATCAATAATAACCTTGTCTTTTCCTACCTTTATTATGATCTTGGAGGTGTATTCGAATCATCCATGGACCATCTCATCATTCCTCGATACACAATCATTAATGATGATGAGCCTAGGTTATTCCCCCCTTTTGAATATGGTCATGAGGAAAGGCAACTTATTTGTTGTGATCTTTCATGCCAACCATCCCTTCATCCTCCTTATCATGTTCCTGAGGACCCCATGAAGCATTACACCACTAAAGAGACCTTTGAGAAGGAGCGCTTGAGTTTGGTCATTGATTTCTCCATATTGATGTGAAAATTCCTGAATCTAACACATAAGAAACCCCTACTGCAATCACTGGTTTACAATCTCCTACTTGTTCTTTATATTAACAAGTTATTTAATTGCATAAACATCGAAGTAAACACTATTGCAGCCTTCACAAATATACAGATTATGCATTGAAATAAACCGAGACAATAACACAAGGGACACCGTTATTTTGGGACAATCGTCCCTGGAAAAACCCAATTCGGGAAAGCCGGTGCAACATATAGAGGGTTTGTATTATTGAGCAGATTTGTGAATACAACTAGGGTGCCAAAAATGGCTCACCCAACAGAGAATAGCCTTGGCAGTGGCACCTCTACCCAAAGACAAATATTCCGGCAAATCAACAACCGGATGATCAAACCCCACAGTGACTCCGGCTGTTCCCTATGATGGACAGTGAAAGCTGCTCCAAGTACTACTTTAGAACTGCATCACTCCTCCAAGCACTGCATCACCCTCTCCCGGCTCAGAATCTACTGATTTGCTCCTAGTTTGCCCTATAGAATCTCCCTAGCGCTGCCTTTGAGGCCCAGTGTCAGCCTCTGCGGCTTTTGCGTCAACCCTCTGCGTCCTCTGCGTCAGCCCTTTTAGGGCCTGCGCTGTCTCTCCTGGCACTGCACTGCCTCCCTGCTATGTATTCTTCAGCCTCAGATGAAAATCCCTTGCTGAACTGACCCTCACTGCAACTCTGGTCACTAACTCGATTTCCTCAGTAAATCTCGCCCCTGAAAATCGAATTCTTTGATCACTTGGTGTATCTCCAACTGACCCTCAAGCCTCCTCTTATACTTTTCCAATTGAGTCTTCAACGGTCGAGATTAAGTCCCTAATCAACGGCTAAGACACATTAATATTTTTATTTTCTTAAGTTTAGACTTAGGAACCCATTGAAAATATTAATTATTTTAATAACTCTTCATCCGAGTGGAATTTCTCCAAACAATTGCTGGGTCTTGGAGATCTCATGTGCCTTAGCCTCTCCACCAAATTTCATGGCTAGAGAACATCCGATGCTACCCAAAATCGACGCTCCCTTTTAGTGAGGAATGTGCTCTAGCAATGCTTCACCATAGAAGCATCACACTGATCCTCCGCATCAATCCTCTGTGCTGATGCTTGGCCTGCTGCCCCACATCCATTGCACTGCTGTTTCCTGTACTGCTGCCCATGACACTACCACTGCCACTGCTACATTTGTACTGCAACTCCCTCTCAAAAAGCTGCATCATGCTGCCCATAGCACTGTCATTGCTAACTGCTGCACTGCAACTCAGTTACCGAGAAGTAAGTAACTGACTTCACCCAAACACTGACATCCTGGTCAGTCTGGAATCCTCGTGATGCTGGAGCTACCTCTGCTGCTATCTTGTGCTCCCTCTGCTGCCATTGCACTGCTACAACCTCTTCTTTGCCTCTCGCATTACTGCAACTTCCACTGCGCTGCTATAGACTTTTTCACTCTAGCACTGCCTCACCGCTCCATCACACCTTGCTCCACCTGATACCTGTCATCATGCTACTGTCTTTAAGGGTTCCTGTAGCCATATGTGATCCAAGAGTTTGGGCACCTCAAGGATCCTTCCTCTGTATGTAGTCCTTTCGACTACAACTCCAGATCACCCCACCTCTTCTCTAGAGGCGCATGAGCACTCATGGCACAATCGTCATCAATCTCGACATCCTTCTTTGCCTTTGCTGGAGCAGCCTTTGAGTCGGAAGCTTCTCCCTTGCCTTTCTTCATGGGGCACTGAGAGGCATAATGTCCCAGCTCCCCACAGTGTTGATTTGGGGTAGCATCGGATGTGCTCTAGCCATGAAAATTGGTGGAGAGGCTAAAGCATATGAGATCTCCAAGACCCATAAATGGTTTGGACAGATTCTAACCAGTTTGGGAGATATTAAAATAATTAATATTTTTAATGGAGTTCTTAAGTCTAAACTTAGGAAAAATAAAATATTAATGGATATTAATATAAAAATGAGTTAGAAGGTTCCAAAAGTCGTGGATCAAACCAAATCTAATCTTACCTTTTGATTAGAGATTTAATCTTGACCATTGAAGGACCAACAGGAAAAGTATAAGAAGAGGCTTGAGGGTCAGTTGGAGGATACATTGAGGGAGACCAGTTAATTTGATTTTTGGAGTGGGGTTAGATGAGAAATTCAAACTAGTGGTCTGGAGAGCAGCAGGAGGCAACAAGTATGGAATAGAGGGTCGAGAACAGCACCAGGGGAACAACACAGAGGTTGGAGAGGTAGACGCAGAGGCTGCAGACTATGCAGTCACTGGAGGGCCTGCGTGGGTGACGCAGAGGGTCTGGGAGCTACGCAAAGGTCAACGAGGTTGACGCTGAGACTAGGGTAAGTGCTGAAGAATTTTCTCTTTGTTGGGTAAGCCAGTTTGGCACCCAGTTGTACCGAAGAATTGCTGAATAATAAAATCCTCCCTTGCTGCACCTGTCTTCCCACATTAGATTTTTCCGGGCACTGATTGTCCAAAATATTTGTGTCGATGTGTTAATTCTTGTGCATGTGTTTGTTTCTGTATTATGATGTGATTATCTGCAATAGAATTTATTTTAATGTTTACTGAAGGATTTTCATAAATAACTTATCGGGAAATAAGTAGGTAAAATAAATCAGTGGTTGCAGTGATAGAATTTTCACATGGTATTAGAGCGAGTAATCAGAGCGAGAAAATCAATTATGGGTCGAGAACATGATGCAGAGGCATCTACGCCAGGAGACTCACACAGATTTTCAGAAAATTGCACAAGTGAAAGTGATTTCGATTTCTCTATGTTGGCTTCGAGGGTGGAAGAAGAAATGGCTTGTGTGACTAGCTCTGCATCATCATAGGTATGGTATATAGATAGTGGGGCCTTTTGGCATATGATGGGAATCTGGGAATGTTTCTCAGATTATCGAGAGGAGAAGATGAACTTTCAGATCACCATGGGGAACAAGGCAAAATGTACTCTAGTAGGGAGGGGTATCATAGTTTTTCAAGTAGAAACGGGAGAGCGGTTCCGTGCTACCAATGTGCTGCATTGATGCAGGAAAAACTGCAACAAGGCAATTTCCCCTGTCAATTCATAGATCCTTACGTGAACCTGTGGGTTATGGCCCACCTATACAAATCGGAAGCGTCTTCATTGGCGGATTAACAATAACCCGACCAATCACCAAACAACGCTTTAACACATAATCCGCCAACAAACACCGGTCCCACTCCAAACGCACAAGGCCGGACCCCAAATACAATAAACCCGTGTCCATAAACTTCTCGGTTCCGCCTTTCCCACAAATCTTATCGAATTAATTCTCTGCCGTTGATCTCATCATTTAATCCTACGGTTGATGATACACCCGAGCATCGCACTTCGCAAATTGCATTTTCTTAAGGCCAAGGTTCATCCACTCATGAAATGTTGTGACGCGAAACTAATTGGCGATCCCCCTTTGTTTGATCAAGATACACTTGATCCAACGGTTAACAATGATATTGGGTGAGGCACTTGCACAAAGATTACCCGTCTGATAAAGCGGTTTCCTCTCTTCTCCGATGTGCTACGTGTCGACTGCTAAATGGAATCGGGTGACTACCCTGAATTACCACTTACCACTTTTTCTCCACCTGATAAACAACTTTTGCTTATAAAACCGCCTTCTTCCTTGACTATTGTACGAGCTGGTTGGCGCGTGATGACCATTAGATATAAAAGGCCATCAAATCCTACGACTTGCAGGACTTCAAATAACACATGGATAAAAAAACCAACTTACCCCCACAATTGACCGTGACGTAGAGCTTGACTTTGAGATCGACGACTAGGATCGAGTGTGAGACTTCAACCCCGATCAAGAAAATCCGTACTCTACTACCCCCGCAATTGCTAATCACTGTCGATCTTTAGATCTATCGATCTGATGATCCAGATCTATTCCTTCGCTCAAGATTCCGCTCACTCTGAAATCCTCTTAATCACAATTTCACTTCGTCGTGGTTCCACTCTTCCACCAAACTTGGCGCTTTCACTAAATTTCCTTTTCACCTCCAGATTGACTTGTTACCAAGTTCAACTCTGCCAACTCCTTTCTCCGCTTAGAAACAGTGTGTCGAGACTTCTCTGATTTCTTTACTCTGCCTTGCAACTATACCTCTGTTTCTTTAACACCACTTCGAACTGGAATACATAATACTCTCTGTATTATTTCCCTTCTTCCGGATTTCATAATTCGCTTTTTACTTGACATGTACATACATCTATTAAATCCAAACTGGAATCACATGGATTCTACCCAGACGGTAAGTCTTTTGTCACTCAGAAAGACTTTCTGAAATTCAACTTGAATTCATTCATCATGGTTTATCACACAGAAACCATAAATTCACAATTACGGATCACTCAACACATAAAAGGAATGACACACACAGTCACAATGAATTCAATTTCCTCATTCATTAAACAAATGTACAGATACAAATAAAAACCTGTTTTACAATCTAGCTTTGGCCTGATCTGCCTTTACATGGTCTGTATCAGTAGCCCTTTCTCGTTTCAATGCCCGTAGGCTCACAATCCAACCCTCCTGTCTGCTAATTCTCTCTCTGTTAAGCCTTCGAGGCTTACAAACTATACACAAAAGGATTCTGCTAACCAATTTTGGTTTAGATCCTGAATAATTTCACCTGAATCCTAAATATCCTAATCTAATCCCTAAAATTATGAAACTGACTCATGGTTCTTCTAACTCACGCACTATTCTTGAAATCTCTCTTAACGAGAAGATTTCATTACAAATCTTCACTATTATACAACCCTAATAAAAACATAGGAAAATAAATAATTAATCACTCTTTAGGGAATCAGGTCCCTTGAAACACAAGACCCTATGCTTACTAAAATTCAATGGTTTTTCTGAGCAGGATGCTTCTGCATTATGCATGTACCAGGATTGGGGATGAACTTACTTTCCGTGTTGCAACTTCAAGGCAAAGGCTATGACGTTTTCTTCATCAAGGAGAAAGTATACGTCAAACACCTGAGCTGGAAAAAGAAAGTGCAGATTGAGATCAAAAGTAACAGGTTGTACAGACTACAACTAGAATGACCAATGGCACTAATAGGCAGTCATGGAGACAAGGATTTGAACGAACTATGGCACAGAAGAATGAGACATTTGCACAATGGGGCTCTGAGAATTCTCAGGAGCACTGTAACAGGAGTTCCGGATCTTAGTACGGAATGAGATGATGTATGCAGAGGATATGCTCTAGAAAAGTATGCCAAGGCAACATTTCCTAGAAGTAAAAACAGGGCCAATAGTGTACTAGGATTGATACATTCAGATATCTGCGGACTCATGTCAACTAAAGCTCTTAGTGGTGCCGAGTACTTCCTTACCTTCATTGATGATCACTCAAGGAAAACTTGGATTTATTTTCTGAAAACCAAGGATGAGGTTTTCTGTCGATTCAAGGAGTTCAAGGCTCTGGTAGAGAATCTGACTGGGAAGAAAATAAAAGTTTTGCACTCAGACAATGGTGGAGAGTATGTCAATAAGGACTTCGCTGATTTTTGCGCTAAGTAGGGCATCGGAAGAGAGTGGACAACTCCTTACAATCCGGAGCAGAATGGAGTAGCAGAAAGAAAGAACAGGACTATTGTAGAAGCAACTAGTGCCATGATGTATGATCAGGATATGCCAAAATTCCTGTGGGTAGAAGCATGCAAGACAATAGTCTATGTTTAGAATAGAACTCCTCATTGGGCATTGGGCAAATTTACTCCAGAGAAAGTCTTCACAGGGAAGACGCCTGAAGTCAATCATTTCAGGATATTTGGGAGCTTAGCATATTGCCGCATACTCGAGGAAAAGAGGAAGAAGCTAGATCAAACTTCAGAGAAAGGATATCTAGTGGGATATAGCGAGAATGCTAAGGCATACAAAATCTATCTTCCAGGGAGCAGGAAGGTAGTAGTTCGACGAGATGTGAAGTTCATGGAAGACAGGGCTTTAAAAAAATATTGAGAAATGCCTTCCGAGGAGCAGTCAAAAGTGGGACCGTTGGTCAAACCTCTTCAACCAACGGAAGAAAAGAATTCTTCCTCGGGTCAGGAAGAATCACAGGATGAGGAGGAGCTAACA
>APFE030580898.1:141080-167289 GCA_000404065.3 Pinus taeda
AATGACCCTCCATGCGCTTTAAATAGAATTCATGGACCAATCGGGTGTCAAGCCACGGATCAAGTGTCGGTAATACCGAGGGGAGAATGAACCGTCGGATCACTACATATCGTGACCGTCGGATTGTAAGTTACAAAATGTACAACGGTAAAGAAACACACTTTACCTAACTCTATACCTAACTCTATACTAGACCAAGTTGAACTTAACTATTTCCTATGTGTCGGAATATCCTAACAGGAAACACATTGTATCTTATATGTAATTGACAAGTGGTTTCATCATGGGTTGGGCAACTTAATTGGGGCCCAAGCCCACTAGAGGATCATATTGACACCCCCGAGGGAAGCGTTGAGAGCCATGGGACTCCATGTGTTAGAGCATCATTTCATGCCATGGGCACCTTCAACACCCTCAACAGTCTGTTCATTGCCCCACATTATTCGTGAGATGGTGCACTTGGACTTGTGTGCCTTGGCCAGCTTAGCATATTATGGCAGCTAATCCAAGGCCCAAAGGAGGTTTGTCTCACATTTGAGACATGGGAGGGTAGACACCATCATCAGGGCCCTCATTTGGAGCATTTTATAGGTTATTCTATCATATGAAGACCCATGAGACCAACATTTGTGCCCCAAAACCCCACCTTGGGGACCCACATCATGACTTGCATGGAGACCAAGGGGCCATCCTCTTATTCGAGATTTATTGAGACCTCTCACATTTTGGCACAAAGAGGACTCAACGTTGCACTCCAAGGGCCCCACATGAACATGACATCATCAATTCGGCTAGCATTTGGATGGCTAATTCATAATTTCTGAAAACTACTTGGTTAGCGTGTGACTACGGCTTGTATTTTGCAAATTTTTATAATGTTAGGGGGGCCCTAGGCTAATAATTCGACTTGGTGAGACACATATAAATATAACTCACTTTCATTTGTGAGAGATCATCAACACACTTGGATTCTTTCTCTTGTAAAGAACTCGTACTTTTTCTTTGGAGCTATTGGAGACCCTTTTAATGCATTTTGATGTATGGAAGATAATTCACATTTTTTCTTGAATGATGGATGGATATATTGCATGTCTTTTGTAAGTGCTTAATATTGATGAAAATTTTCTTTGAAAATTGTTTAATGCATGGAATTAATGCTCTAGAATATGCGAATTTGTGCTCTAATTGTTGAAGATTAAATTTGGAAAGCTTTTCTAGTAGGGTATTGCATATGTTATTCAATGCAAGGCATGTGATGAATGTTCCTAGTGAATGAATGTTTTTGATTCTTCATGAAACTCCATTATATCTTGAAGAAGGTAAATGTTTGAAGTTGGTACCTAGGGCATTGATTTTGAGCCTCCTTGGGAGACGTTTTATCTTATCTTAAGCATCTTAAGACTCCATTGCCCCAAGGACTAGGCACTAGTCCAATGGTTTTGATGATCAAACTCCTCTTTCTCCATATTTTCTCCTCCTAAACTTCGGTCCCCTAAAGGTAGGGCAAAAATCTAGGACTTGTGAAATTATAGGGAGTTGATTTTTCAAGAATTCGAGGATCCAAACATCAAGCTTAGGGTCTAAGCTACCTATGCTCCAAGTTTGGTGGGCATCCGCTCGAGCTTAATCCATAAAATCTTTGAGGGTAATATGAGCTTAGCATTCATTGGAATAAATCATAAGAAGCCCTTTCTTCTCTCGGGCCTTGGCCTTGTGAATACCTATTACCATCGTGAAACCTCATAACTCTAGGTCTTGTGCCTTATTTCTAGGGTTTTTCTTAGTGAGTGGTTTGCTTCTTTGAAGCCTCGTACCTTTATTGAGCCTCTCTTTGTATGAGCTCTAACGCCATCACCTTGAACCTTCAAACCTAGAATATCTATTTTAGGTGATCAATATCGTGACTCCTCCCATCAGTGGAAGTCTGTAAAGATCAAGGGACCTTGAATGTGGTGATAGTGGGCCATTGTCCCATTACTGTCACTTAGTCTAGTCGTTGCTCACAGCTTTTCCCTCCTTAGGGCACTGCTAGATTTTGTGGTAACAGTGCTTGTAGCTTCTTGATTTGCTTTCCCTATTTTTCCATTGTCTCCATTGCATCTACATGCTTGGATTTGTGGGATTCCTCTAGGTTTGAAGCTTCTTGTTAAAATTGAATATGGCTACTTGAGTATTACCCTGAATTTGCTCCCATGATCTCAAAATACACCTCATTTCCGAGGTTTGGCAATAACAACATCTAGGTTTATGCTCCTCCATGTTACTAGACCACCAATTGACTTGAGAGAAATAAATTCTAGAGACTCAGGCTTGAATGTAAGACAACTCAACGCTTACCAAAAGTGACAACATAGAAGGGTTCTCTTTGTTCCAGTGAATCCAATTCCTTGAGGAGCATGTAATGTTCCAAAATATTTGTTGAGACAAGCTAGGGATTGAGAGTGAAAAGCAAGGGAAAGATAGAACAATATCTCAATTGTGTAAATTGTCCTCCCTTCATCACCCTTAAAGCTCTCCATTGCCATCATCGAAGAAGTGTGTGGAAGTAATGAATGATGTTTGAGTATTAATTCTTGTTGATTCATATTATTTCCGAGCTGTCACTCAGTTCAAGTGACACCTACCAAATCTATTTTATTATTGGTCATGTACTTTGGCTTATGCATATGCGCTAGGGGATATGTGAAAATGATAAAGACTCCTCATTTTCCCTACATATTCTAGTACCAAGTTGTGTTGCTCTATTGACCAACTTATTTTCTTTGTTGTTTTGATCCCTAAGAACTTGAAAAAATTCATTCTCACTGAACCTTGATGCATCCTTTTGAATTTTGATAATACGCCTTGCCAGAGAGCATTCCTTCAAAGAAGAGTTGTGGCACATATGGGTTGATTATGAAAGTTGAGTCCCTAGTAGCTAGAAGCCTTTTAATACCTCTTGAGTCTAGACTCGAGTCCTTGATAATGAGCCAATGCCTCTACTTGATTATTAGTGGTTTCCCCTAATATCTACTCAAAACTTGATTCATGATTTTATTTGGGATCATAGATAATTTCCCCTTGCACTTGCCACCCCTAGTTTTCGTTTCAATGCTCCATAAAAAAGGAGGACATATTTCTTTTGTTATGCTATCCAACTTTGAAACTCTTCCCGATCCTTTTTGATTTGTCATGCTGCCGAATTCCTTGGTTTGTCAATGATGTTTCTAGGATGCAAAAGGGTTATTTTTCCCAAGAAGATCTTTCATCCAATCTCTTTCCTCTTGTTCAAGCATTGGTATGTTGTGCCCTTTTACTCCTCTTACATGAATTGCTTCTAAGGGGAGAGCATGTGATTTGCTTGCTATGAATTTGGGAGGAGAAATTTCTTGTTGAAAGATAGCTTGATTCCCAAATAGCCATATTTTCCAATGTAGAAATTTGGGCATTGTTATCCATGTTTTTCTAAAAAGGTAGGCTTATTCAGAAAAGTCCCTATTGCCTGCCCAAAAGTGGGTAACCTATAGGATTTTTTTTTCTCCTTGGACAACCAACTAGCCAACAACCCTATATGATTAGCGCATGACATGATGTCGAGATCCTCCACTTCTTGCTCCGGTCGGATTTCTCTTACCAATCCGAAATTTCTTCTTGAAGGAAGGTGGGTCATCCATTGGCAAGTACTTTAACCATTTTTGCAATCATGTGCTTTCACTTAATGTTATGGGAATACTAATATGGATCAAGGAGCAAACCAAATAATTGACTGATCTCAACTTTATTCTTGTTCCCTTACTTCACCTGGGAGGTTAGTCTTTGACTCTACTCTAGTGGGACCTCCTATGAGGCCTTAGGGTTTTAGAAGGGCACTACTGGGGAAGCACTGATCCAAGTAGTATGTACAAGGTATGTTAGATTTCCTTCAACCACAACACACAGTATTTAATTGCTAGCAAAAACTTATGGAATAAACAACTAGTTTCCTAACAAAAATATTCAATGGAAGCAAATAACGATCTGAATCACAATGATACACAGATTTTTTCCCAACAATTTTTTCATTAAGAAATCCAAAATTTAGTGGGCTCCTATCCTGGGATAATGGCCCACCTGAGAAAAATACAGATACAATAACCTGGATATGTCCGGTAGATCTCCCTTAGATTGGGCTTGATCTCTTTTGCAAATCTAGATCTCTGCCTCTTTGCACTCCCTTAGACCCAACACACTGCTAACTAAGATGCCTCTCTCAATCTTGTGTGGTTGTTATATGTCTATCTCCTCTCCTCAACCTTGCTTTTATAACTTTACATTGAGACAAAACCCTAATCCTAACCCTAATCTCAAAGTGATCAACGACCGAGATTAGAGATTGCCTCACTTTGGATCAAAGGCTATGATTAAAACTTACTTACTAAAGTGAATTACATTACTTTCTAAAGTTTCTATTAGCTCAATAAACCAACATATTAATATGTGTTTCTCCTAAGTTAGACTAAGGCTAAGTTACATCAACAACTTTCTCAAGCTAGAGCAACTATTCTAAGGAGATGTGGTCAACTTTTGCATGCCTAGACACAAGGCACGTGCAAAAGTACCTACCTGAGCTACAAAGTCAACACTCCCTCTTAGCAAGGGAGGTACTTCTAGAAGAACCTCCTCCACTTGGATCTATCTCCAATCACACGACATCATCCGCTACTATAGTTGCTCCCTTCGAACTGGAAGGCTTCTTAGCTACCTGTTTTGGAATATGATCTGAAGACCTATTCCTCCCAATTATGTTCCTAGCAAACTGCCCTTGAACATCCATTAATGTGAGCTCATACCAACTAGTCCTGATAGATTTGGAAGAGGCCTCCTGCCCATCTTCCTGATTAGAAAACCGAGTCCTCGGTCTCAACTCAACCTTCATAGTGTCTTGCTCAATCTCTGTCATTAACATCGATCCTTGATCCAAGATCCCCTTGGATTTGCTTATAGGCTGGCCTTGCAAGTTGTACAACTTACCCTTCCTGACACCAAACCTGATTGTTGTGTCCTAGGTAGCTCCCTTTGAATGTATGAATGCTTGTCCTTTTTGAAACTCAACATCATACGCTTTGTCCTCTAGAGCTGAGATTGAGAGCAAGTTCATCTTCAACTCTGGGACGTGTAATGTTGAGAAATCAATGCTAGTAGGATTAGGGTTAGATTTCTCTTTCTTGATAATTACTTGTGAATTATGTTGGCTTCTTTTTCTTATTTGTTATATTATCTTTCATCAAGCAATTACCAAATTATGTGTGCATGAAGGTCACAAAAACAAAAGACACAAGATGTAGGCACTCTGCCAAGGCAAAACCCCTATTGAGGGGAAAACCTAGTCAAAATCTCTTCCTTCAATAGTTTTCCTTGAGACTCTTCAACCTAGACAAAGACCTGCTCCACACCAAGCCAACCTCTCCTTCTTCGATCCAACCTTCGACCTATTAGCAACACTTCAACCCTAACAACTTTGATTTGGCAACTTTCGACATCAGCAACAACTTCGACTTGGTAGTTTTCGGCATCAGCAATAACTTTGACTTTGACAAGGAGACTCGATCTCCTAAACTAGCCCACACGAAAGAGAAAGAGAGACACCAAAACTTCGATTTTCTTCTTCCCTTCCTCCTTGACCAAACTCACACTCCTTTTAGACTCTTCCTTCAACTTCACACTTTTTCCAAGATTCCAACTTCCAGATTCTAGATCTCGAACTATGTGTGTGAGAGATGAGATACCCAAATGAAGTCGAACTGCCTTGTATATATAGCCTTCCAATGAAGTCAAATTGCCTTCCTTGAGGCCAACTTGGTGTGGAGGTTACATAATTTATTTTTGACTAAAAAATAATTCCTTTTACATCGTTTAAAAGCCCTAGAAGGGTCTCATAAAATATACAATGACTCTAATGACTCTTTATTAATCCTAGGAGTCCACAATGGGTACTTTGACTAATAAAATGATGAGCCAAGCATGAAACCCATGCTTTAATAAGTCATTGTAACAATAATATTTTTTTTTTGACAAATACATTTTATGAAGATTGAACCTAGTTAATTTTCAACACTCCCTCTTAACTAGGGAGGTATTAATACGGGAGATCTCAAACCATATGAACTATGAAGAGTTTAGGCACCACAATGCCATGGAATAGATTCCTGACCAGGGAAATCTATCTAAGGTCTCGCAACAGTTTAGGCACCGCAATACCACGGACTAGATTCTTGACCAGGGTATTCTATCCAAGTGGGACTAAGATGGACTAAAGCTTCCAGCCTCTCTAGGTACCATCAGGCTTACTTACTAACCATCAACCTAGGGATCTAGGTGCGTATCTGAGGTCAAAGCTCCGTGACCAACGCCACCCTCCCTACTTCGGGAAATGTCCTCCCAGGCAATGTCTCACTCATAAAGCTTCAACTTCCAGATTATCATATTCGGTAACAAATATCTCCAAATAAACTGATCGACAACACTAAGCATGTAAAAACATGCTATCAAACTTTCGAGAGATTTACTTGTACAAACACAACACCAATCAATAATGAACTTTCAAATGTATATAAATGGATACAAACCTCCGGGGTCATTCAAACAACTTGATGTTGCTTCTCAACTTTCCACAGAAGGACTTAGAGCTTTCCAAATGAATCTTGGCAGAATATTCCTCAACCATACAACTTCCTTTCCTACCTTTCATGCAACAACATATTGCACGCATCGATCTTGTTTTTCTTATCTCAATAGTCCTTTAGAATACATTCTCCAATTTCTTGTCTCACTCATGGCCTTCACTAAAACTTATGACTGTTAGTCCTGGTCTAGTGCATGACACATGAAGTAGAGAACCGTATCCATCACTCCCTCTTAATCAGGGAGGATCTAATATACCCAAGCTCCCTCTTAACCTAGGGAGATCAACTTTCATCCAAACTCCCTCTCAACTTAGGGGGCTTAACTTCTTTTCTACGACATCGGAGAATCTTTCATGGCTTCCATCCTTCTCGTAGAGTTATCATGAACATCATCATTCATATCATGCTTATCACATCAACTTTACATTACAAACATCTTCACCATCTTGAAGATTATGTACTTGCACAACTTAGATATTAAGTACAACCAAATCTATAGAAGCATGAAGTTAACCATGTCAAAATCACGGAAGCATTCAACTTTATATATCAGATACCCAAACTTAATTACAAACAAGAGACACATACTCTTCGACTTCTTGCTAGGGTTTTTGTCATAAACCTAGACTACTTCATCAAGACTTTGAGCATATCATAACAACCATCATTACATCTAGGGTTTCAATGTTCCTCCCATAGATATGCATACTCTACTACAATACATTGCAAACCCTAGAAACAATACAATCAAAGATAGATCTACAATATATCTATCAACTTTCAGAATTCATATGTTAGACTTCCTACTAGGATTTCATACCAACCCTAGATTTCATACATGAGCTTTTAACAACCAAAACCAATCATAGCTCAATTCAAAGTAACAACATGACTAGCTTCCACTAGGGTTTGTTGCAAACCTTAGATTTTCTCAAATAATCAATCATAACTAGAACTCAGATTTCAACAATCTTACACAAATCTCAAATTATCACATAGTCATCATATATCAAAGATTTGGACTTCTACCAAGGTTTAGTTACAAAACCCTATAATTTACAAACAATAT
The DNA here is from genome assembly GCA_000404065.3 of Pinus taeda. Classification (NCBI taxonomy): domain Eukaryota; kingdom Viridiplantae; phylum Streptophyta; class Pinopsida; order Pinales; family Pinaceae; genus Pinus; species Pinus taeda. The sequence continues at coordinate 148,791 of APFE030580898.1, forward strand.
CATCCTAGAGAATCAAACTTCGACTAGGTTTTAGTTCCAAACAGTAGGACTCTTGACCATCAACAATTAGGTCAACTCATACATCTAGGATTCCATCATCATGCACAAGCATATCATAACATGAGTTAGTCAAACCCAACTACACGAAATATCAATAACAATTGACATATAACAAACTTGATTAGACTAGGGTTTGATCGGATAAACACACACATGCCAAAGATTTCGATTCTAAGACATCATAAGGGTCTTGCTTATACACCCTACCGAACCCTAATGATTTGGGGTTTCAACACAAAACATATCAAACCCTAAATTGCCAATACTTCAAAGGTTCGGGATTTCAGACATTACCATTCAACCCTAACAAGTTAGAGTTTCCATAACCATACCAAAACCCCAAGCATGACTTCATCAAAACATCAGACAATTTTTCTTTCAACAATAACCCTAAGTAGGCAGGGTTTCACACAAAATCATTGACATACCCTTAAGTTAGGGTTTTTCACAATGAACCTTTCTAGGGTTCCACGAGAGTAATTAAAGATATGAGGAGGGTAGATTTATCTAATGATGAATCACCCAATTAAGAATCTTTAAGATTCAAGATAGCTAGACACATAAATGTTAGTAATAGTTTATCAAGAATGAATATGGAGAGAGCAAAACTTGTAATTCAAAACATACCTCTTGTTTCTTAACAAACCTTGTAATTCCAATGCTTTGTCTTGTGAAGCCTTCTTCCATGTTTCTTGAATATTCAATAAGTCTTTTCTAAACAAAAATATGACTAGAGATGTGATTAGTATCTAACATAAACAAACTTAGATAAGGGAAACCAAATATAAAAGACAATACAAGTAGTAAGATACTTATCTTTGGAAGTTGGCAAGGGCTTCTTCCAAGATTGAGGGATAGTAGAAGGATATGCAAGGGATAGAGTCCCTTAAGAGTTCTTGGTAAATAGGTCTTTGACTTCGGGTCATTCCATCACGTTCTTCTTTGGTGAAACTTCTTTGGCAAAGTTTGCTTGATCCCTGTCCCTTCTTTCTTGGCCCTTTAGACTTCTTGATTTCTTTGTAAACCTCTTCACTTTTCCTTTTACTAGATCAAAGACTTTATTCTTTTCAGGGATGAGATCTATCCTCTTCTTCCAAGCATTGTAATTGGATGCTCCTTCTCTCCCTTTATTGTGTTAGACATTGTCCTTGAAGATAGTAAGCTTCTTTCGTTATATGGTCTCCTTATATGATCCTCTAATCAACTTCTAGAGGTTCCTTAGATTCCTTTCAATAGATTCTTAAACTGTGTTTTTCCTCGTTAACCTTAGCTCCATTCTCCAGCGTCAATGTTGTTGATCCCAGGCCTCTAATAGCATAGCTTTTGTTGTCTCCCAATTCCGTTGTATGAGAAGGTGATTCCTTTGATAGAGTGTTGTGTTGTTTACTCTTCCCTGTTATATGCCTAGATGCTTCACTGTCAATAATCCATGCATTATCATCATTAAGTGAACCTGTAAGTGCAACCAAGAACCCTTGACTTTTGACTTCGTTGAATAAGTAGTGGAAGATTTTTTTGATACAACTCCTTGTAGTATTGAATCCCATTCTTATCATAGAGGGAGAAATCATTTTCCTTCAAGCCAATGAAGTGATCTTCAATCTTCTTTCACCTTAGCTCTGAAACCATGTTGAGAAATCAATGCTAGTAGGATTAGGGTTAGATTTCTTTTTCTTGATAATTACTTGTGAATTATGTTGGCTTCTTTTACTTATTTGTTATATTATCTTTCATCAAGCAATTACCAAATTATGTGTGCATGAAGATCATAAAAACACAAGGCACAAGATGTAGGCACTTTGCCAAGGCAAAACCCCTATCTAGGGGAAAACCTAGTCAAAATCTCTTCCTTAAATAGTTTTCCTTGAGACTCTTCAACCTAAACAAGGACCTCCTCCACACCAAGCCAACCTCTCCTTCTTCGATCTAGTAGCAACACTTGGACGTTATCAACTTTGATTTTGCAGTTTCTGGCATCAACAACAACTTCGACTTGGTAGCTTTCGGCATTAGGAGCAACTTCGACTTGGCAGCTTCCGGCATCGGCAACAGCTTCGACTTTGACAAGGAGACTTCGATCTCCTAAACTAGCCCACACAAAAGAGAGAGAGACACCAAAACTTCGATTTTCTCTTCCCTTTATCCTTGACCAAATTCACACTCCTTTTAGACTCTTCCTTCAACTTCATACTTTTTCCCAAGTTCCAGATTCCAGATACCAAACTATGTGTGTGAGAGATGAGATACCTAAATGAATTCGAATTGACTTGTATATATAGCCTTCCAATGAGGTCGACTTGCCTTTCTTGAGGTCGACTTGGTGTGGAGGTTACATAATTTATTTTTAACTCAAAAATAATTCTTTTTACATCGTTCAAAAGCCCAAGAAGGGTCTCATAAAATATACAATGACTCTATTGACTCTTTATTAATCCTAGGAGTCCACAATGGGGACTTTGACTTATAAAATGATGAGCCAAGCATGAAGCCCGTGCTTTAATGAGTTGTCGTAACAATAATAAAAATTCTTTTGACAAATATATTTTATGAAGACCGAACCTAGGTACATTTTTCAACATGTAACATCTCTGCCAGCTCCAAAAATCCTCTTGATTCTAGTTGGAATAACACTGTTCCAACCCCTTTCATTGCATGTATGGTACTTGTTACCCACCACTTGTGGGTGACTTCATAGGATAAAGTCAACCACTTGATAACTTTGATGTGCTACTATTCTCCACCACCTGAGCCAGCCATCGTGTACCTTCAATCATCTGACATGATCTTATGTTTGAAGGTGGGCAATCCAATCCCAAAGGTATGATTTTTCAATATGTAATTGGGTCTTTATGCTTGTTTTTATTGGGCAAAGTTGGGCATGGATTATTGGGTGATTTGGAAGAAAGAAGGGCTTTGACTGTACTATTGTTCCCTTACCTCAATCGGGGGGTTAATCTTGAATCCTAGTGCTGTGGGACTTCCTTTATTGGCTATTAGCTTTAGGAATGACACTACATGGGAAACCCTGAGTTTGGTTACATGGTCCCGTGTCCCGATACCATATATCTCGCCTCCCTTCGCTCAGTATAACCCCTTTCCACATTTTCTTTATGTGGGTCCACATTTGTCCATTGGGTCCACAAGGTGTTAGCATCTTCTTCCCCTTGTCCACACCTTGAGTTGGGTTTAGAACAATGCTCCGAAGGTTGTTGAAGCTAAAAAGAAAGATAAAAGTATAATATGGCCACATATTACAGGAAATGTACCCCAAAATGCAAAAGATGGCCGAGGCAATAAAATCTAACACATCATAAAAAGCCAAACATGAGCTCTACCCCTAACATAATGGCCATCACCCTCGTTCCTAGGGCCCCTATGAATGCCCCTTGCATCATTAAGGAACCCATCAATGTCCCAACCTCTGCAAGGTGATGAACTGCTCCACCTTAAGGGGGTAATCATTGCTATATCTTATACATCATGCTCTCATCTCCTTGAGCCTTGTTACTTCTGCCGCCTACACCTACCTATAGGATAATCAGAAAAGCCTTCAACCCCACAAGGTATGGTTGGTGGTAGGGAACTCAGAGAAGGGGATGTCACTCTGTTCTCGACTCTCTCTGTCTAAGCTATTTCCTAGGTTAGCTAAGGGGGGTGGTCCCTAATGAAAAGTTAAGTGATATGAGGTTCTAGGAGAGTGTTATAGTGAAAATATATTACTTTTAATGCTCTATGAGCAAAATATGATGAGCAATAACAATCAAAATCATTAACATGAGGAGACCATAAAACCAATCCCTTACAAAGAATTTGCTCAACAAAATAAAAGATACATTTGCTCAAAGTAAAGATGGAATGCTTCCAATAATGAAAACAAAGTAACCCTGAAATGAAAACAAAGGATGTTAGCACGAGATATTTGCAAGATATAAAATCAATTCATGAATCAAAACATATCTTGCCAAAACTCAACAATTAGAAAATTTACTTTAAAGAAAAGTAAAGTAGGAGATGCTAAATGCTAAATCAAGATGTCAATATGGAATTAGACTTGAATATGAAATGAAAGCACTTGTTGCAAAATTGAAAGAATTACAATACTTGCTTTGAAATGTTTTTTGAAAATGCAGGAGGCCCTATGACTTCATACCAACACTCTCTAGCTTCCTCCCGTGAAGCAGATCACCTCCTCCTTTACAATGCTCCCATCAATTAAGATCACTAAGAGATAGACTAATGCTAGCATTACTTTAGCTCCATATCAGGGTGGACGAGGGGAACCATTCTACCTCCACAGATACCTCATAGACGTACAAGAGATGGTCTAGACCTTCCACTAAATCTTCTTCAGGGCATCATCCTATCTTGAGTTTTCTTCATTTGGCCTTGGATGTTAGAGGAAGTAGACTTACTGGATCATGAACCACTTCCTAGATCCTTTCCCTTTGCACATCTCCCTCTTGTTGTGGCAGCTCACGCTTGGATCCGAGGGTTTTCTGATGTTTTTCTCAGGCTCACACATAGAATTCATGTTTCTACTTTATGTCTTATTCCTTATATAGGAGATTTGTTAATTTTAGGTATGTTCTATTCTTAGCACAATTTACTTCAATTTTTCCATATTAGCCCAATAAAAATATTCAGATTAGCAATCACATCAGCATGATAGTAAAGCGTAGATAGAACATAAACATAAATCGCAGAAAACAAGCCAACACAAAAGGACACAAGATGTGGCACTAGCCAGGGACAAATGCCAATGTGGGGAAACCCTTGATTAATTCTTCTTATAATATTCAATAGTTTAGCAGAGTGAGAGATAGTACATATACATTAGAAGTCAACACTTTGACTTGACAACACATTTGAGATCTTCACCATGAAGATGACATAATGAGGTTGCAGATCTGATGACATGGACTGCAATTCTAAACTTAGGTGAAGGCAGACTTCTTCAACTGACTCTCCAAGATGATTCCATCACCATGCTGCATCCAACCATGTTGCATCCATCGCTATGACAATAGCTCTGTCAACCTCATATTGCAGCAACATCATACAACCCTCTAATAGTTTGAGATCTCAACAATATTATACACTACAACTCCATACATAATGCTAACAATTTGAGCCCTCAAATATCCATACGAAACTGATTGTCATGTTATGGCCTGCGACCTAACACACAGTTCTTCGGCAGCATAGTCATTGTGCTTGTCCCTACACATAGCGACCCAGTCAGCCTACAAACAACAGTCAGGCACCTCCTTATTGCAGATTCTTCTTCTCTTTAAATCAACCTCAGGAACAATACTAACGTGCCCAAACAGCTAGGTTGCCACCTACAACAATGTGACAATAGCACAGATCCTCTGCTGTAATGTAATTACCCTTGCTGCGCTTTAGTTGTAGCATCTAAGGGTCCTTTCATATATAGATAGGGGCTCCTTCAATTAAGGCTTTCCTCCTTTATTTGCTGCAGCCAAAATGTCCTTCTTTAGGACTGTGACAATGGCAACACTAGCCATACTTTCACAACGGATGAGTGCACACCTGAATGCAGCTTAAACTCCTTGATTGGTAAAGGATGGAACCTCCTTATTGGACTGCGGCTAGGGCAGATATGAGCCTCATCAATCTGCGGATTAGGGTTCCTAGATTAAGCTGCGTATTTGTGCCTCTTGACTGCGTTTAGACTGCGGATTAGACCGCTTCCTTGGACAACATATAAATCTCTCCCTTGACTGGGTCTAGGGCATGCTAGAACACCAGCTCATGACAATGTATAAACCCTCATTGACTGCGGCTTTGAGTAGCATATAGAAGGTCAGTTCTTGCTGCGAAGGTACTCTCCTTGACAACGTCCTAGATGTTTTCCTCCAGGACAACGTTTTAGGTCTTTCTTCCACGACTACTAGGGCAACGTTAGGGCTTCTTCATTAGGGCAGCGTTAGAGCTTAGGGCACTCCCTATAGATCTCTCCTTCATCAAAACCCAAAACATAATGAAGAGAGATCACAAAGGTGTGTGCCAAAATGACTCGAAGGGCACCTCTATTTATAGTAAAATGTTGAGGACAAGTGGGGGAAATTTGGTTGCTGGCCGACCTTGACGAATTGTTACATAACACAAATAAATTAATATCTCCATGAATACATGTCGGAATCGGATGATCTTTAGATCAATCCTACACCTCTCGACGAGAGGAATCCACGAAAAATATCAGCTGCTATAAATAAGAAGATCCACATGGAGTTTGGCGCTAGTTTCCAATTTTAACACTCCCTCTGAACTAGTTTGAACTCCATCTACTAATCCATCTGCCAGTCTGTACTATCTCTGCCATCAGTGCCTTGCACTGCTCTGCTGAAATATGAAGAAGAAGTGATCGAGAATGTATCATACCATTCTCTACTGACCCAAAGTCAGTCCCATATAAAGGAGAGTGTCTCATACCACTCTTATTGACTCGAAGTTAGTTCCAATAAATAGAGTGCGTCATACCACTCTTACTGACTCGAAGTCAGTTCCAATAAAGAGAGTGTGTCATACCACTCTTACTGATCCGAAATCAGTTCCAAATAAAGAGAGTGTGTCATACCACTCTTACTGATTTGAAATCAGTTCCAATAGAGTGTCAAACCACTCTTACTGATCCGAAATCAGTTCCAATAAAGAGAGTGTGTCAAAACACTTTTACTGACCCGAAGTCAATTCCAATTGATCCCAGATCAATATCATCCTAGCATAGGGAGTACAGTAGTTACACAATGCGTCCATCGGTACTATTATGGTCCCTATCCTCATTTTCCTACTCACTGGCCAGATGAGAGGTACTTCCCATGAGTCCCAGACTGCATGGGTAGGATGTCTCAATAGGAGAAGGATGAACCACTCATCCTGCCTACATGTCACAGGGGAAGGCTGAACCATTCACCCTGTACATAGCAAACAACTAGGGGAAGGCTGAACCACTCACCCTATGGTTGCTCATCGCTCCAAGAAGTATCCCAAGCCCCTCGGAGTTCCCATAGCTCAATGTATGTATCATAGAGGATCCTCATAAGAGGGTCTCTCCACGACTATTAACCGTTCTCGGAAGTCAAGAATTTGACCTTTCCTAGGGGCTTTGTCAAAATGTCAGCGACCTGCTCATTAGTCTCGATATGATGGAGCCTTATTGCTCCTCGTTGTACCCATATCTTGGATAAAGTGGTACCTGATATTGATGTGCTTGGAGCGATCATGAAATACGAGATTCTCTGATAAACGAATCCCACTCTGGCTATCACAGAGGATCACAGTAGTATCCAGCGTTGATCCAGATTTAAACAGGAACACAACAAATTTACAGATATAACCATACATATAGAGATGCAACATAAATAATACTTCATTTCATCACTGTAAAATACTGAAATATGCTTACAAACAGAATGGAAATAAACTAGCTAGGGCGATGGTAGCTTGTCTTTGAGAAGAGATGTGTCGGCTACATGCCTCTAAACTATGTTACAATGAGGTTCGAAGGCCTATTTATTGTTGAGAAACAATGGAAAACTCTAAACATCCAAAAACCTAACCCTAGAAGATGAAACGCCAAACTGTGGGCCCCGTTTGGGTAAATTGGTACATCAACTTCTCGGGGTCGTACTTTGGCATACGATCTCTGTTTGACGCGCACAATATCTCGTTAGAAAGATCTATCCGAGAACTACAACTTTGGAAAGAAGAACATCGGTCCATGGACCCATGTTGTTCCCGAATTTTCCAAAAAGCGTCATTTAGGGCCTCAAAATGACTCTGGAAGTTCAGGACCCGAAAAACTGCTAAAAATAGTAAATTGTGTTACAATTAAGGAAACTGAAAAGCTGAAAGAGACAGTTGTGGGGGTCCAAGTGGGATAGGTGGGTGGTTGCCAACATCCACTTGGATCATTCCTCCCCCCTTAGGAAGCAATGGTCCCCATTGCATTGAGTTCCTCCATCTGCTGAACTTGGTCCCTGGTGAGCCGTTCTGCAATCTCTGATGTGTCCAGTAATGGTGGGAAGCATGGTAGAGGGCAGCCCACATTGAACACTCGGTGCAAGCGAAGGAATGGGGGAATGCTGTGCTCCAAAGCATTGTTCCCCACAACCTTGGTACTGGTGTAAGGACCGTGTCGCTTCTTGTACTTGTCATTTTTCAGAATGGAGCGGTGACATATTGACCCGTTGGGTAGAGGTGCTTTGGGAGTCAGATTGAATGAATGCTTGACCTGACAGTGCAACGGTACCCCTGTGGGTGGCGAGAGGATGTTCCTATGTTCTTTCATGACCGTATCCCTCTGCTGCTGCTGCTGCGAGGAACCCTTCGTGGGGGTCATGGATGTGGCGACGATCTTTCCCTTACTTTGGGAGCGAACCAGATAGAAAATGAATTTCCTAGTCTGGGAGATGAGCTCGCTGCATTTCTTAGCAGTGATCAAAGAGGTGGCGGTAAGTGGGGCTACCTCTGGTATCCTGTATAATGAATTACACAAAAAAATAATGATAGCGCGAGGCCTTGACTCATACACAACATGTCGCCTCCACAAGTATGGCTGGCCTAATAATACATCACAAACATCTAGAGGTGCAACATCACATAATATCTCGTCTGTGAAGGGTTTGATGCTGTAGGGAAGGCGGCACCGCGAACTCGGAGATCTCATCCTTGGTGAAGCCACCTGATACTGTACGGCTGCGGGTGTGGTGTAGTCGGTAGGCCCAACCGCTTCACGGCCTCTACTGAAATGAGGTTCTTTTGGCTGCCATTGTCGACAATGAATTGCAACGGCAAACCCTTCACCCATGTCTGTGAGTGGAAAAGACGCTTCCCCTCCTTTGGATCTTCGGGCTCATTCTTTTGGACCTTGGCGGTGGCAACAGTGGCTCTGGGCTCCGCGTCAATGATCTGCTTCCCTTTGCCATTCCCCTTGTCGGGTTTTGACTCAGGGTCCGAACATGCATCTGATTCTGAAGCCTTCAACTCGGCCACTAGCGACTGCTTGGTCTGACACTCACTTGTGTTGTCTGTGGGGCTCTTATGGAATTCACACCACTTCCTTGTGTCCTTCTTCGACTTCGTGGTGTTGTTCTTTTCTTGTGGTTTTGACGGGTTATCTTGGGTTGCCCCGTTTGGCTTTGTCCTTGGTTCTGTGATTTGGGGAAGCCTTTCCCTTACTTCGGATTCGCAGATCCAAAGTCTTGCTTCTTCTGTTTAAACCTTTGCTCGATTTTGACAGCGTATCAGTACGCCGTGCTGAGTGAGGAGATGTTCAAGAACTCCATCTCTTCCTAGATGTATCTATGTAGGCAGCCGTGGTATTTGAGTACCAAATGTAGCTCAGAGTCCTTGATACCCAATTGTGTGTGAAGGGTATGAAAAATGTTTGTGACTCCGGCACATCTTGGTCCCTTCCTTGCTGCAGCGTGGTCCACTTTATGTATTTGTTCTCATAGCTTTTGACAGGGTAATACTGCTCCTTGATGGCATCCTGGAATGAATTCCAACTGGGTGTGACTGAAAACAGTGAGCCCGTACTTTCATCCTTCTGCTCGCAGTAGGTTTCCCACCAGTCCTTGACGTGGGGGGTTGCTTTGAGAAGAGCAAAAATAATCTTTTCCTGACTAGAAAAATCATGAACAGAAAAATACCCTTCTAGCAGATTTAACCATTTATCTATGACATCTGCGTCTATTTGACCCTCGAAGATGGGGATTTCAAAATTAACTTGTACCTTAAAGGGTGTGGCATTTCTAGAGTAGCTGTTGGAAGCCGATGCGTTGCCTCTGGGTAGTCGTTGAAGGATCTAGGCAAATTTGTCCATCATTGCGTTCCTTTGTAGCTCGAGGGCTTATTCAAGCAAGATTTTGATAGGATCTCCTGCCCCCTCGTCTTTCTTTTCATCCGCCATGGGAGGCCATCGGGGTTTGCGAGGTTGATCTTGCAAAGGTTCAACTAGATCAAGCCCTAACTCCTTATACCCTGACCTCGTTGGGGACATGCAAAGAAAAACAAAGAAAGAGCAGACCGCTCTGATACCACTGATCCGGATTTAAACAGGAACACAACAAATTACAGATATAAGCATACATATAGAGATGCAGCAGAAATAATACTTCATTTCATTACTGTAAAATACTGAAATATGCTTACAAACAGAAATGGAAATAAACTAGCTAGGGCGATGGTAGCTTATCTCTGGAGAGAGATGTGGCGGCTAACATGCCTTTGAACTGTGTTACAATGAGGTTCGAAGGCCTATTTATTGTTGAGAAACAATGGAAAACCCTAAACATCCAAAAACCTAACCCTAGAAGATGAAACGCCAAACTGTGGGCCCCGTTTGGGTAAATTGGTACATCAACTTCCCTCGGTCGTAACTTTGGCATACGACTTCCGTTTGACGCGCACAATATCTCGCTAGAAAGATCTATTCGAGAACTACAACTTAAGGAAGAGGAACATCAGTCCATCGACCCATGTTGCTCCCAGATTTCCCAAAAAACGTCGTTTAGGGCCTCAAAGCGGCTCCGGAAGTTCAGGACCCGAAAAAATGCTAAAAATAGTAAATTGTGCTACAATTAAGGAAACTGAAAAACTGAAAGAGACAGTTGTGGGGGTCCAAGTGGGATAGGAGGGTGGCCACCAACATCCACCTGGATCAAGCGTATGACCAAACAACTCACTAAAGAGATTCTACAACTAGACAACTTCACAGGAGGCCATACTCGCAACAATGTATTTGGCCTCAGCGGTGCTTAAAGCCACCGACTTCTGCTTCCTGCCCAACCAGGAAATCGAAGCAGAACCCAAAGAGAAACATTACTCGAAAGTGCTCTTTCGGTCCACCACATTGCCTGCCCAATTAGCATCGGAATAACCATGCAACCTCACATCTCCGACAATGTATCTCAATCCATGAGTGATTGTGCCTCGAAGATATCTCAGAAGATTCTTGGCAACAATCCAATGTGAGTGATGAGGCTCAACCATATATTGGCTCAATGTGTTGACTGCAAAACATATATCCGAATGGGAGTTCACCAAGAACATCCATGCTCCTATTAGTTGACGATACTCATAAGCATTTCCCAAAACAGGTCTGGCAACACTACCGCATTACTTCTTGAAGTTAAGCTCCATCAGGGTAGTCACAGGCTTGCAGTCCACCATACCAAATCTCTCCGATATCTTCACCAGTGTTTTCCTTGAGATAGGAAAATTTCTCCTGGCTTTTGCCATACCTCCAGCCCTAGGAAATAGTGCATCAGTCCTAGGTCCTTCATCTCAAATTGGGAAGCCAACTCCCTCTTACATTTGTGAATGAGAGGGTCTGCACCTATCAGAAAGAGGTCGTTCTCATAAGGTGCCAGTATGAGAGGTCTATCATCCACAACATTAAAGCAATGGTTTGGATCGGTTTCACTCCTTGTGGGTCTCAGCGTCATCATATAGCTATCAATCCTCTCACACCAAGCTCGGGGTGCTTGCTTTAAATCATAGAGAGCTTTCTTCCACCTACATATATGAGATTCCCGATCATGAATCTCAAACCCCTCGAGTTGTTCCACATCAGAGGTCTTGCTATTACATCAGGGGAATGGTCCCCTTGTAAGATTTCCTTCGGTACATCTTGGACATGTACCTTAATGCCCTTCCTTGAATTCAAGCATCCCTGTCATCATCTGACTTACATCGAGTAGGGCCTTATAGTGAAGATGGACAAACCTCAGGTGCCATAGAAGAGATGTGTCACATGACATGGTCCCCATTGGACTTCCTGCAACATGATACAAATTGCCAACCCTGAACCCATAAGTAAAAGCATCTTGAAAATTTCTTTTCCAAACACGTATCTTTCCATCGATGAATGCCACCTTGAAACCTTTGAATTTCATTTCCGAAATGGACACCAGGTTCTTCTTGAGATCAGGTACATAAAGATTCTTGTAACTGAATCATGCTACCCTCATTCATTTGAAGACTAGCATTCCCTACATCCTTTCCGGGATAGGTGACATTGTCTCCAAGAATAATCTCCATGATTGTCTCCTTCTCTATCAAATTAGAGAGTGTTTCCTAGTATTCAATGAAGTGCCTTGAAGCACTACTATCAATAAGTCAAATTCCCAAAGAGTCTGGAGGAGAAGTAGTGGAGAGGGCCAATATAAGATAATACTCCTTTTGCTTATCAGAAACAACATTTGATTCTTCATACTTGGAGTTCCTTGCTTTCTTGAAGAGTTGACCGTTTCCTTGATGACCTGCATTCTTTTTCCTTTGCCATTGTACTTGTCATTCCTTCGATCCTGGAATGATTGTTATCATCATCAAGTGATGTGTCCCTTCTATTTGGACACTCCTTCGCATAATGGCCAGACTCATTGCAAGCAAGGCATCTGCCTTTCCTTCCACCCTTAGATCCGGACTTCCCATTGAAGTGACCTTTAGGTAGGCCACCATATGCTTCCGCTGTGCCACTCTGATAGCCTTCTTTGCTTCGACTTCACCCTTGGTGAATTTGAAGAGGGATGAGGAACCCATTGAGCTTGTTTTCCTTTCCAATTGTCTTTGATGTTTGCTCTTTCCCTCTTGCTTGGGCTTTGTCTTCACCTCACCTCTGATACCATGTTAATTTTAGGTATGTTCTATGCTTAACACAATTTACTTCAATTTTTCCATATTAGCCCAATGACAATATTTAGATTAGCAATCACATTAGCATGATAGTAAAGTGCAGATAGAACATAAACATAAATCGCAGAAAACAAGCCAACACAAGAGGACACAAGATGTGGCGCCAGCCAGGGACAAACTCCAATGTGGGGAAACCCTTGATCAATTCTTCTTATATTCTTCAATTGTTCATCAGAGAGACAGAGAGTACATATACATCAGAAGTCAACACTTTGACTTGACAAAATAGAAGATCAGACATCTGAGCTCTTCACCATGAAGATGACATAAAGAGGTTGCAAATCTGATGACATGGATTGCAATTCTGAACTCAGGTGAAGGCATACTTCTTCATCTGATTCTCCAAGGTGATTCCATCACCATGCTGCATCCAATGCAATGCTGCACCCATCCATGCTGCAATCATGCTGCATCCATCGTGCATCCAACCATGCTGCATCCATCGCTATGACAATAGTTCTGTCAAACCTCATATTGCAGCAACATCATACAACCCTCTAATAGTTTGAGATCTCAACAGTATTATACACTACAACTCCATACATAATGCTAACAATTTGAGCCCTCAAATATTATGTTATGGCCTGCGGCCTAACACAGTCTTCAGGCAACATATTCATTGTGCTTGTCCCTACACACAATGACCCAGTCAGCCTACAAACAACAGTCACATGCACCTCCTTACTGTAGATTCTTCTTCTCTTTAAGTCGACCTTAGGAACAATACTAGCATGCCCAAACAACTATGCTGCCACCTACAACAATGTGATAATATCACAGATCCTCTGCTGTAATGTGATTACCCTTGCTGCTGTAGCATCTAAGGGTCCTTTCATATATAGATAGGGGCTCCTTCAATTAATGCTTTCCTCCTTTATTTGCTGCAGCCAAGATGTCCTCCTTTAGGACTTTGACAAGGGCAAAACTAGCCCTACTTTGACAGCAGATGAGGGCACACCTGAATGCAACTTAAACTCCTTGATAGGTAAAGGATGGAACCTCCTTATTGGACTGCGGTTAGGGCAGATAGGAGCCTCATCAATATGCAGATTAGGGCTCCTAGATTAAGCTGCGTATTAGTGCCTCTTGTCTCCGTTTAGACTGCGGATAGATCCCGCAACCCTGAACCCATGAGTAAAAGCACCTTGAAAATTTCTTTTCCAAACATGTACCTTTCCATCGATGAAGGTCACCTTGAAACCTTTGACTTTCATTTCCGAAATGGACACTAGGTTCTTCTTGAGATCAGGTACATAAAGGTTCTTGTAATTGAATTGTGCTACCGTCATTCAATTGAAGGGTATTATTCCCTACATCCTTTCCAGGATAGGTGACATCGTCTCCAAGAATAATCTCCACGATTGTCTCCTTCTCTATCAAATTAGATAGTGTTTCCTAGTATTCAATGAAGTGCCTTGAAGCACTACTATCAATAAGCCAGATTCCCAAAGAGTCCGTAGGAGAAGTAGTGGAGAGGGCCAATATAAGATAATACTCTTGCTTATCAGAAACAACATTTGGTTCTTCATACTTGGAGTTCCTTGCTTTCTTGAAGAGTCGACCATTTCCTTGATGACCTGCATTCTTTTTCCTTTGCCATTGTACTTGTCATTCCTTCGATCCTGGAACGATTGTTATCATCATCAAGGGACGTGTCCCTTCTATTCGGACACTCTTTCGCATAATGGCCAGACTCATTGCAAGCAAGGCATCTGCCTTTCCTTCCACCCTTAGATCTGGACTTCCCATTGAGGTGACCTTTAGGTAGGCCACTAGATGCTTTCGCTGCACCACTTTGATAGCCTTCTTTGCTTCGACTTCACCCTTGGTGAATTTGAACTAGGATGAGGAACCCATTGAACCTTTTGTCCTTTCCAACTGTCTTCGGTGATTGCTCTTTCCCTCTTGCTTGGGCTTTGCCTTCGCCTCACCTCTGATACCATGTTAATTTTAGGTATGTTCTATGCTTAGCGCAATTTACTTCAATTTTTCCATATTAGCCCAATGATAGTAAAGTGCAGATAGAACATAAACATAAATCGCAGAAAACAAACCAACACAAAAGGACACAAGATGTGGTGCCAACCAAGGACAAACCCCAATGTGGGGAAACCCTTGATCAATTCTTCTTATATTCTTCAATAATACAGCAGAGAGAGATAGTACATATACATCAGAAGTCAACACTTTGACTTGACAAGATAGAAGATCAAACATCTGAGATCTTCACCATGAAGATGACATAATGAGGGTGCGGATCTGATGACATGGACGACAATTCTGAACTCAGGTGAAGGAATACTTCTTCAACTGATTCTCCAAGGTGATTCCATCACCATGCTGCATCCAATGCAATGCTGCATCCATCCATGCTGCAGCCATCGTGCATCCAACCATGTTGCATCCATCGCTATGACAGCTCTGTCAACCTCATATTGCAGCAGCATCATACAACCCTCTAATAGTTTGAGATTTCAGCAGTATTATACACTACAACTCCATACATAATGCTAACGATTTGAGCCCTCAAATATCCATACGAAATTGACTGTGATGTTATGGCCTGCGGCCTAACACACAGTCTTTCGACAGCATATTAATTGTGCTTGTCCCTACACACAGTCTTCCGACAGCATATTAATTGTGCTTGTCCCTACACACAGTGACCCAGTCAGCCTATAAACTGCAGTCACAGGCGCCTCCTTACTGCAGATTCTTTTTCTCTTTAAATCGACCTCAGGAACAATACTAACATGCCCAAACAGTTACGCTGCCACCTATAGCAGTGTGACAATATCACAGATCCTCTGCTGTAATGTAATTACCCTTGCTGTGGTTTAGTTGTAGCATCTAAGGGTCCTTTCATATATAGATAGGGGCTCCTTCAATTAAGGCTTTCCTCCTTTAGTTGCTGCAGCCAAGATGTCCTCCTTTAGGACTGTGACAACGACAACACTAGCCGTACTTTGACAGCGGATGAGGGCACACCTGAATGCAACTTAGACTCCTTGATTGGTAAAGGATGGAACCTCCTTATTGGACTACAGCTAGGGAAGATAGGAGCCTCATTAATCTGCGGATTAGGGCTCCTACATTAAGCTACGTATTAGTCCCTCTTGACTGCGTTTAGACTGTGGATTAGATCCCTTCCTTGGACAACATATAAATCTCTTCCTTGGACAGCATATAAATCTCTTCCTTGACTACATCTAGGGCACACTAGAACACCAGCTCATGATAGCGTATAAACCCTCATTGATTGCGGCTTTGAGTAGCATATAGAAGGTCAGTTCTCGCTGCAAAGATACTCTCCTTGACAGCGTCCTAGATGTCTTCCTCTAGGACAACATGTTAGGTCTTTCTTCCATGACTGCTAGGCAGCGTTAGGGCTTCTTCATTAGGGCAGCATTAGAGCTTAGGGCACTCTCTCTAGATCTCTCCTTCATCAAAACCCAAAACAGAATGAAGAGAGATCACAAGAGGGTGTGTCAAAATGACACAAATAAATTCTTATCTCCATGAATACATGTCGGAATCGGATGATCTTTAGATCAGTCCTACACTTCTCGACGAGAAGAATCCACGAAAAATATCAGTTGCCATAAATAAGAAAACTCACATGGAGTTTGGCCCTAGTTGCCAATTTTAACAAGATTCGTTAGTACTGTTGATTTGGGGTAGCATCAGATGTGCTCTAGCCATGAAATTGGTGGAGAGGCTAAGGCACATGAGATCTCCAATACCCAGAAAGGGTTTGGGCAGATTCTAAATAGTTTGGGAGATATTAAAATAATTAATATTTTTAATGGAGTCCCTAAGTCTAAATAAACTTAGGGAAAATAAAATATTAATGTGAAGTAATATAAAACTGTGTTAGAATGGTCTAAAAGTCATGGATCAAGCCAGATCTAATCTTAGTCGTTGATTAGGGACTTAATCTCGACCGTTAATTTGTCAACAAGAAAAGTATAAGAGGAGGCTTGAGGGTCACTTGGAGAACACACCAAGGGATCAAGATTTCGACTTTCTGGGGCTGGGTTTGCTGAGAAAGTTGAGAGAGTGATCAGATTTGCAGCTGAGGGGCAGTGAATACAGAAGCAGAGAGGCAGAGATAGCACTGGAAGGGTTAGTGCAATAGCCGGAGAGAGGGACGCAGAGGCAGCCAGGGTTCACACAGAGGCAGCCAGGGTTCACGCAGAGGCAGCCAGGAGCTGCGCAGTGCCTCGGAAGGCCAGAGAACTGACGTAGTGCCTCCAGAGGCTGACATAGGCTAAGCTAGAGTGACACTGGTCCAGAGAGAGCTGACGCAGTCCCTAGAGGCTGACGCTGGGGTTTTGTGGGGCAGATTGGAGCTGTGAAGCTGCCAGAGTGTTTATCCGGGGTTTCAGCTGGAATATCTGCTTCCGAGTAGAGAGGTACTAATGCCAAGTTTTTCTCTGTTGGGTAAGCTGGATTTGGCACCCAGATTGTATTATGAAACTGCTTAATAAATCAACCCTCAGATAGCTGCACCGGTCAATGGGTTTTTCCAGGGACATTAGTCCAAAAACAACAGTGTCACTTGCGTGCTTGTTTCTATTTCCTTCAGTTGATGATCTATAATGTGTTGAGCATGTACTTGTATTTATTTCCAGTATTTACACGGTAAATAACTTGTTAATTAACAGAACAAGTAGGTAGGAATAAATCAATAAAGTGCATGAAGGGTTTCTAATGTGTCAGACTTAGAAATTCCAACAAGTACTCGTGCTTAGCAATGGCATCATTGTACTCAACATTTCCATTGACTTATTTTTGTGGTCATTTATTAGACATTAATATAATTATCTTATCTTATTTACCTAGCAGTATGACCTGACTCAAGAGTTGACAACACTTATTTAGAAGATAATTATGATCCACCAGGGGGACCATCTTCTTCTTTCTCTTAAGTGACAGTGTTGCTGTGGATTACCGTTGCTTAGTTCGGATGACATGATCCATCCTTGGGTCCTTCAGGAGCCATAAATGGCATTATAGGCCTTGTGGTGGGCCACTGAAGCTCAGCATAGGTCAGCGAAGATTGTGGGACAGGGATTAATGTTGCAATCACGGTACCTGGCCAAAAAATCGATGCATCTCAATCTCAAGCATAAGCCCTAGTGGAGCTCTAAGCTCTGGCATCAGATTGCTTCCAATCTTTGTTAATTTGTAAAGGAACGACCTAAATCTATTTCCTTATTTCATTTAGCTTCTACGTACTTAATGTGTGAGACCAAGAAATAAGAAAGAAGAGTGCTGATGTTTTGTCCTCTAAAATCACGGTTGTGGTATATTAAGTGATTAAATCTAATATCAAATAGCAAGAAGGGCCATGTTTCCGTAAATAGCTTAAGTAAATATAATTGCGATACTTTTCTAAATGTAAACAGCTAATTTTTTTCAAAGTCGTGTATTGCTAAAATCAATTAAATAGCACATGCATAATACATGAACCATGCTGTTAAATTGCTATGAAACAACAAGTTCACATATGATTTACTTCTTAAGATAGGTAGTTGAGAAATCTGCAAGTTAATTAAGGCTTCAAATGGCAGAGTAAGTATCATTGGGGTGTTCTTAACTAAGTCACCTGACACGGGGATTCGGGACACGTAGGATTCGAGATTCGTGGTGTCGGATTCGGACACGCTGACCCCCCGGAACAGGACACGTTATATATTATTTTATTAAGTAT
>APFE030580898.1:167881-202124 GCA_000404065.3 Pinus taeda
GCTGGAACCACTCTCAAACATCCTGAGTCATTTCATGGTAATGTTAAAAATTTAAGTAAAAGGATGAAAATGAAGATTAAGGAGAATGTCACTTTTACTTTAAGAATTTAACATTACCATGAATAGCATATCAATACTAGGGCCTAGACTTGATCATGAAGCTGCCAAAATGCTCTACTCCTTGCTGCAATAGCACAAATCACTTGCCAAATGAAAATATTAATGAGCAAACACGCCCTTTTCTTTTCCGCACTGAGCTTAGCGAGTCCTGGAAACCGGACACGTGTCCTAAAATCGCGACACGCCCTCGGACACGACGTGTCCAAAATGGACACGACGTGTCCTGTGATTTGGACACGAATCCGGACTGAATCGTGTTGGATTCGCTGGATTCGGGATTCACAGGGGGTTTAGGACGAATCCGGTGACTTAAACTATTTGTTGTCTGAAGACAACTTCTCGTCCCAAAGACCCCCCACTAAACCAGCTTCGTGATTTGGGAAATGTAAATTGATACCTACTTATTTGTTTATGAATGAATAAAGATCATTTACTGGTTTCAAGATCTCTCCAGATTTTCCCCTGATCTAGAGGAACTCATTTCTCATTAATATTTTCTGCTATTTGTTAACACATTTATCTCTTTATATGTGAAAAAGAAGAGGTTTCCATGTGTGTCCACTCCACAAAGACCTTGTTCTGTCAGTTGTAACCACCCTTTTGTTGCTCTTACGATCTTATAGTAATATCCTATTGTCTTGCAGGTTGGCAAGTCAGGTGTGACTTCTTCTGTAGAAGTTTCCATTAGTGATGCACTTGAAGCAAATGAACTTATAAAGGTAAATACTTGTTAAATGTTTTGTTTTCGGGATACAATATTTCCACAGAATGTGTTGTCTATGTTCTTTAGAATCCTATCTAATTTGTCATAACCAAGCTAAGAAGTCCTTTATATGGTAACCGCTTTAAGCAGCATATGCAGTTCATTGAATCCATCAACCAGCGCCTTGCCATGTTCTACAATCTAAAATTGATGTTTATCTGTTCAGCAAATGCATTGATTATATATGTAAAGGTCCAAATAAAGCCCCATGGCATATTGTTTTGCTTTTCATGAGTCATATGTATTAGAAGGGAGACACAGAATATTCTAGAAGAAGCATTTTTCTTTTATGTTATGCAGGTTCTCTTTGTGTGGCTTTCATGCTAATCTGGTATTTCAGGCTAAGAAACTAGCAGAGGACAGGAATGTTGTATGAAGACCTGGTAAAAATTGAAAAGGAAGAGAACATAAAATCTTAATTGAAAGCATAAACGTTGTCAACATATTTGCTATTTTGGTGATTATGAAGGAGACATTTCATTGTAGGGATCAGAATTATATACAACATAACAAATTGGATGCATAATGCACACCCTTGCAACCTGACAATGTCTTTGTGAAAGTGTTAAACTCTTATACTAATTAAAGAAAAATGGTATAGTCATTTATGGCTTCAAACAGATGATTGTCTTAAAATCAAACTAGGAGAAGATAATATATAAAGATGGTAAAGAATTGATGCTTTTAAGCCCCAGAATCATAGACAAGAAAACCTAGAATCCTCTTATATCTTCAGCTAATGAAGAGCATCATTAAATTTTCGACTACCATTGCACCATGGAATTGTGGATAGCAGTCTTCCCAGTTATGGAATATCTAAGGACTGCTGAATATGGCCCTCCTGACATCTGAGCAGGGTGGACCTTGTTGGGATTATGCCTGCAATATGAAAACCTCCAGGGTCCTTTCCTTTTGTTCTACCTTTGTTCAAGTCCTCCTTTGGGACCCAATTTGTGGTACAGGGTATATATCCCAATGCTTAAGCAACTCTTTAGGTTGGTTGAGCTTATATTGGATTGCTTCTGCTTAAACTTCTTTTGTATGTGCATTTACATAGTTCATTTTGCTTTGCTTTCACAGAAAGGGGAACATCTGATTTTGCACCAAATATAGCATAACATATCATGTAAATGGAAAAAGTTCCAGACAAAACATTCTTGGCTGCATGAAAAACACCAGCATGGGCACAAACTCCCTAAACAGAGCAGAGGCATAACTAAACCTTTATGCAGAAAGGATCGGAGAAAAATTCATAGTCCCTCATAAGCCAACAAGATGCCAAATTATCAATGCCAAATATGCTCCAACAATTAGCTAATCAAGTCGAGTGATTTTTTTCCGCTAGGAAAAATCGTAATTTTCCTTAATATGGTAATGAAAATTACATGCTGTATGAGCAAAATATCATGCCAAAAATGACTGTTGATACATATCAACCATCCTCATAATGTCTGTCAGACAATACTGAGATATATATATATATATATATATATACACACATATAAAGAGCAGAAATATGATAATCTAAAGTCCATGAAGTATACTGATGAGCTGATATGTATCAGTAATATGCCAAGTACTGTCATGTAGTGGATCATATAAACAAAATAGCCAAAATAATGTCACTGTATATCTGCCATTTCCAGAGTGATGATTCAGATAAGCAAAATGTCAATAAGATGTCATTGTGTAGCTACAGAAATCAATGTAGCCTCGGTGAAAGGACGATGATAATACTGATAATGATCTGGCCCTTGCTGCTCTGTTACATGCCATACACCGAATACCTGCTGCGAGCCCTCTTTGGATAGCCTGTTGGAAAGAGAGTTCCGCTCCCTGTAAATAATATGATGACAGGAAATGGAATCAAAGTGAGATTTGAGCAACATAACTTCATCCATAATGCCTCTGAGTGTGTGACATGTAGTAATCTGATTGAACCAATCAACTATCACCTTTGAGTCACCAAAAATCTGTAGGTGCCGGCCAGTGTTGCACGAAACGCCTCCCCCCCTAAGGATCCAAACTGGGAATCGTGTCCTATACGGATCTGTGGGGGATCCGTTGTCGGATCCGCAGTTCAAAATTCTGGAACCGCAGATCGGGCCGATGAAGATGGTTCCTGGAAATTCGGAGCCATGCCGGCTTGATCCGTGGTTTGGAAATTCGAACCGCGGATCCGATGACGGATCCTCCCCTGATCCGCGGTGGATTGGGCATGGATCTGTACGGATCCCAAGCAGATCTGAAGGGAGACAAGCGGTTCCACAAGGTTTCATAGGGTTCTAAATAATTTTTTATTTTATTTTTTCTTTGACTTAAGTTGGGTTGGGGCTTCTCAGACACTCCCAAGGTGCTCCCTTGATGCTCCTTAAATGCTTCCTAGATGCTTCCTAGATGCTCCCTCATGGTAACGTTAAATTCTTAAATTAAAAGTGACATTCTCCTTTATTTTTCATTTTCATCCTTTTACTTAAAATTTTAACATTACCATGAAATGACTCACGATGTTTGAGAGTGGTTCTAGCGTCATCTGACTTCATATGGAGAAAATAGAATTTCATATCCTATTCAAAATTCAACAAACTTAACAATTTTTAGGAATTCATGATCAATGAGATTGTGGCATTTCATTAGATTATATCATGTATGAGGGTATGTGATTGGCATTTAATCAAGAGCACCAAGCCCTATATGTACCCTAGTGTTGGTGGTGTTAATTGTTTTAACTCCTTTGCCGTTGCCTTCACAAAAAATTACCTTTCAATCAAGTCAAAATCATCGATCAAGCATGCTAAGCTCTTTCTACCATATTCTAAGACTTGGATTAGGTAGTTTGATCAAAATTGGGCAATGTTGACTAATATCCCTAGACAATCGAGGTAGAGGCAACTGCTAGACAAGAGGAGAAGAATCTAGATTCTAGATGGTTGATGCATCTAAATGGTTGATGCTCGAATAATTAATCATTAATATACAATGGATGCCATATTTATTTTGATTTATGTACAAATATGCATGCTTCCATATCTTCTACAACTAATTTGGTATTTTGGATGTTTTGCAAATATATATATATATATATATATATATATATATATATATATATCTTATATATATGTATATATATATATATATATATATATATATATATATATATATATAGTAGACGGCTTCCGAGATGCTTCGCTTCTTATATTTTTGGGAAATGACGCTTCTGCGTCCCCGCTTCATGCAACATTGATGCCAACAATATGTTTCAATGGAGAATAAGAGAAGCTTTAAACTGTACAATTCAACATAATTACTTGTGCCTTGACCCAATCCTGCTTTTAGTTCAAAATGATGAGAGTTGTTTAGGTGTAGAATGACATCCCCTCCACATCTGCCTTGCGACAGAGATCCATCAAAGTAAGCCCAGGGGTGTGATCAAAAGTCTCCTCAGTGATGGTACAAGGGCGATGATTATGGACATCATTGGGAAGGAGGTTATATGTTGTCAGAATTTGCCCCACTGTTATTTCAGGAGAGAATATACAGTCCTGGAAGATCTTCCGATTTCGCCCTATCCAAATGTCCCAACATGTTATCAAAGGTATATTCCATAGCTTTTTTGGTGCTGCCTCATTCCACCATCTCTCCCAAGCTTGAGAGAGGTTTTCTCCCTGCCATCTAATGTTTATGGATAACCCTTGGTAAATCAAATGCCATACCTGACAGGCCACTTGACATGTTAGAAATAAATGTTCTGTTGATTCCTTAGATGCTCTACATAAAGCACACCAAGAACGACCATGGAAGGAGCGCTTTTTCAGATTATCTCCAATAGGTAATTTTCTCCAAAATGCACCATAGTAGCATCCTTGCCTTGGCTAGACTTTTCAACTTCCAAATGTGCTTCCACCACCAGTGTTGTTGTTCAAGTTCCTTTGAGGCAATGATGAATAAACAACCAGATTTGGGTGTATAGGAGCCATGCTTAGAGTGAACTCACAGTAACTCATCTTCTCGATCTAGTATTTGGGTGTGAGACGTAGCCAACGCCTCTGTGTTGTTATCCCAAGTTTGGTGCCTTTGTTTTGGAATTTGTAAGGCTTTGGCAGAGAGCCAACGCTGCCCCCACATTGTAGAATGTTCCAGATCCACAATCTAATTTAGATATTTGATCCAGTGTGAAGATAGGAATGAAACCAGTTTTGGGAGGAGGGTATGATGGTTGCTGCATCCAGACCATGGACCGATGCCAACACGGACACGACTACCACAGCCAACTTGCCAGGCAAGACCCAAAGCTATAATGTTGAAGGATTTTAGAATTGCTTTCCATATAGTGGAGATGTTAGATTTCTGTTTATTCGGTAACTGAATCCAATCTTCCAGAGTTAGGGGCTGAATGTACTTCTTGGACACAACTTTTGTCCAGAGGCCGTGAGTCGTGATAAGTCTCCGTCCTACCTTGGCAGCGAGGGCTTGAGAGAAACGAAATAGGTCTTTTATGCCCCAACCACCTCACTTTTTGGGAAGTGCAATTCTTTCCCATCTGACCCATGCAAAAGTTCGTCCTTCCTTCGTGCCGCGCCAACGAAAACCACGACAATGTCTCTAAATGATATTCGACATGCCTTTAGGAATCCAGGATAAAGACATCTAGAAGATTGGTGTGGCTTCTTGTGCAAATTTGATAAGCACCAGTCTTCCAGCTCTGGGTAGCCACTTATGACACCAAGATTTTATTCTCTTCTCAATTTTAGCCACAAGCCACATCCAATCACCTTTATTGTAGTCATTTGGTTTGAGATGAAACCCCAGGTATTTGATCCCTTCATCGAGAGTCCTGATTTTGAAGGGGAAAAGACTGCGAGCAAATGTTGTTTTGAGCTCCGAACCATCATTAGTTGTGAGAGTAGATTTTAGGTTATTTGGAGTCATGCCTGTTGCCTTGCAGAATAAGTCTAGAATAGATTTGAATTTTGCTGAGTGACTACGCGATCCATCCAGGAATATTAGTACATCATCAATGAACAATAGGTGAGTGAGGAGGATTTCTCCTGCAATAGGTGCCCCCCTGAGAGATCCTCTGCTTTTTGCTTTGGATATCAGTATGCTCAAACCTTCCATCATCAGTAGAAATAATAAGGGAGACAGTGGGCAACCTTGATGAAGCCCCCATTCGGTGTGAAAGAAATTTGTAGTAGAACCATTGATTAGGACTGAAAATGACGCAATTGTGATACAACACATAATCCAGTTAATGAAGGAGATATCGAAACCTAGATGGGTAAGCATTAATCTGATGTAAAGCCAATTAGCTTTGTCAAAAGCTTTTGATAGGTTTATTTTAAGAACCATGCCCTTTAATTTCTTAGTCTTTAAACTATGAAGCCCCTCCTAAGCCACACCTATGGCATCATGTATTTGACAGTCCTCCAAAAAGGCAAATTGTTCCTGTGAAATGTGGCGAGATAGAATCGGTTCGAGTCTGTTGGCTATGATCTTGTATATGACATTACATAGCGAGATCGGTCTGTAATCATCAAATGTAGTTGGGTCATTCGACATAGGAATAAGTGCCATGAAAGTAGAGTTGAATGCTCCAAATGTTTGCCTAGATGTCCAACATTCCTCCACAACTTTCAACATGTTAGGACCAAGTAGATCATAGAAATTGAGGTAAAATTCTACAGTCCACCCGTCTGGTTTTGGGCCTTTACCCTTTTTGAACTAGTGTAAGACAACCTCTGACTCCTCTATAGAAAAAGGCTGTAATAAGTCTTCATTGTCCTCCTTAGTAGAAAAACTAGGGAAGGCTTGGGCAATATTCATGATTTCCCCAATAGAAGCCTCCTGAGGAGCCGGGAAGAGAGATTGGAAGTGTTGAACTCCCATCTTGGCCAAATCTCTAACATTTGATCCCCTATTTCCAGCAGCATCTGCAAGGGACCATATAGTATTAATCGCTTTCCTTCCCTTCGCATATTGTCGAAAGAATTTTGTGTTGTCATCCCCTGCTTGTAGCCATATCGCTCTACTTTTAAGCCTCTAGGACTCTTCTATGGCTTCTAGAAGTCTCCTTTTAGTCATTTCTAATTGTATGAGGTGTAATTTTGATTCATTTTATGAATATCCCCCTCCTCCAGGATTTTCCAACTATTCCAATTCGATGTCAATTTTCTTTATAGCTTCCTCATCTCACTGTCTTTTTCCTTTAAGACACTCCAATGTTTTCCTATTTAGATTACAGAGGTTCACATTAAATTGAGAAGCAATTGATTTGTCCTCCCTATACTCACAGGGGCACGAGTTCTCAAAGACCAAATTCCTAAACTCCTCTTTAAGCCATGTTGCGTTAAATTTGAAGGGGGCTCTAGGCTTGTCAAAATAACCTGCTAGCTGGAGATAGATAGGGTGATGATCAGATTGACCCCTCGATCCAACCCATTGTTTGAATAGGGAGAATCGTTCTAGGAGAGGTTCCTTGAACAAGAAATGGTCTAGTCTTCTAGTGATCATATCCTCCCCACTCGACGATTTCTTCAAGTAGGCAGAGTTCTAGCCATATTGATGTCAATAAGATGGCAGGAGTCAAGTAGGTGGGAGAAGTAATCCGAGAGAGAATCTACTTGTGCATGGTTTCCCCAACATTCCGCTCTTCTAATAGAGAAATTAATCTCCCTCCCTTAATCAGGTTATCATTGTTCATGAAAGATCTATTCATAATATCATTCCAAAAGGAGACTCGATTCTGGCAAGGTTTATATATATTAACAACCTGTTGTGGCCACAACCACTACCCTATTAAAACCTGCCCTGGTAGCAATTTTGAATGGGTCCCCTAGAAGTTGATCTTTCACCTCTTCGAATGATCTGTTTTATCCTAGGGATTTTAACTCTTGGCTGAGTCAAATCTTCAATTCCTAATGGTTAAGCCCATTTTAATAAATCTCTGCCGCATGATTCATTTGTAACCCTTTCTAGCCCTTCATTCATATCCTTCATCGGGACTTTTTCAACCCTCAAAACCTCCCATCGCATCCTTATTTCTATATCAATGCTTTGATAATAGAAATACTCTACAACATGCATAACTTGCCCTCTTTGCTTATCTCAATCAACATTGATACACGACCTGCCCCACGATACACCGGACCCGACGACATTATTAACCGTAATACATATTTATTTTGGGTCCGGAGCCCATCGCATATCGCAATTGACGGAGTCCGAGGCTTGTATATGAGGCACACCGGGATCTGCCGGACCCGCTGGGATTATTAACCATAATATACATATTTTCGAGTCCACTTCCCCCAATCGCAAGTCACAATCGGCGGAGCCCAGGGCTTATACACAATGCGCACCACGATACATCGGACCCGCTGGCCTTATTAAATCATAACACATCTATTTTGGGTCAGGTGCCCAATCGCAAATCGGCAGTCGGCAACAGTAAAGTGATATGCGATATGCGAAGGGGCGATGGGTGGACCCGACGATAACTATAGGCCTCGGCGCATAATGTTTGAAGTCTGGCCTTATGGCCGGCTGTGGGTTTATCCCGTGTTTTCTTGTGTATTGCGACAAAAGGCTGTGGTCCGGGTTTTCAAAGGAAAATCCCATATGGCGGACCCGCCGAACTATTAACCTCAGCACATATATATTTCAGGTTCGCCCCCCCAATCGCTTATCGCAATCGGCAGAGTTCAACGTTTAAACATAAGGAGCGGTGCGATTAAGCGGACCCAATGATAATTTAACGCCTGGATATATATTATTTGAAGTTCGGCCTTATGGGTCGGCCGCAGGTTTTCCCATGTATTCCCATGTATTTCGATAAAATGTTGGGGTCGGGGTTTTCAAAGGAAAGTCTTAGATGGTGGACCCGCCGGTATTATTAACCGCAACACATATATATTTCGGGTTCGGCCAATTGCAAGTGGCAATTGGCAGAGCCCAAAGCTTAAACACAAGGCGCGATGTGATCGACGGACCCGACGATGATTATAGATCCGGGGATATATTATTTGAAGTCTGGCCTTGTGGTCCGGCCGCGGGTTTTCCCGTGTTTTCCTGTGTATTTCGATAAAATGCTGTGGTCGGGGTTTTCAAAGGAAAATCTTGTAAAGTGAATGGTTCGCTTGTGAAGCATGGTTAAAGCAATCCTTGAGTAAAAATGAATATCATGGGCAACGCAAATACGTGTCACAACAGGTTCGGTGGTTTGATAATCATAGTTGCTCTGCGTTGCAAGGTTAAATAGAAATTATGGTTGAATGCAAGGTTTGTGAGCATGTTTGTTAGATTTCTCATAATCATAACTAATATGAATTATTTCTGCAGGTAAGTTCGAGTGGACTTGGTAGCAGATAAAGGCGATTTATATCAAGATGACACCTCTGCACCACTGGTGTCAATATTGCAAAGGCATATTGTGCAGAAAGGGATATGAATCGCCATAGTGCATAATGAAGGCACGCTCCATGTCAAGAGCTTCAACACTGATACATCAAGATGTTATTACCTCCAAACACACTTTCAATCATGCCAGATGTGGGATGATAAGTGCGGTGTCTTCAGTTTCCTTCAGGAAATGATAGGGAATAACGTCCGCTCAATACAAGTGCGAAGGGATGACACGCAGTCATCCTCTTTTAATCAACATCTATTCACTTCCCCAGGAAATGAAGCACTGCAGTAGATATGCCCTCTACGTGTCGGCCGTTTCATTGGTCGACTCTACGTCTGTATATTCTAATGTGTATGGAAAAGAGCAGGAGGAGGAAAAGTTGGGGAAGGAAAGACCAAGGGTTATTTTCCTTCGGCATAAGTATTACCTCCAGAGATGAGATGAGGACTTTTTTTTGGGCATAACAACTTTTGATTTATTATGAATAAAGAAGATTGTTTGGGTCAAGAAGGAGCCTTTTGTTTCATATTTATTTTCCTCTTCTTTCATGTGTTTAGAATCAGAGTGTTGTTGCTGGCATATTGATAAATGTGTTTTGCTTTGTGCATATTGATAACATACAATTCATGGTTATTCCTTGTTATTCGAATATAATTCAATAGCATAGTTAACTCATGAAAGGTTGCTGATTCAAATCTTTGTTAAACATCAGTTGCAAGTGTTATTTGTATGGAAAAGAATGTGTATTCCTGTATAAGTAATTGGATTGCAATTAGGATTTAATGCAGCCTTGTTCTTATGTGAACCAGTAATTGATTCATTTGGACTTGGAATCTATATATGATGTTTAACCTCTTTTGTTATGCTCCTTCAGGATAGATTAGGATAGTTAGGACTAGCTTAAGTAGTGATAAGTAGTGTAGATAGGATTTGATACATATAGGTTAGCTGTCTATTTTGTTGATTTAATTGAAGTTTTCCTCCAGGAAGCAATCTCTCAATACCTATAACAATTTACAGGATCCTTTAAAACCTGTTGGAGCTAGCCACCCCAAACGAAAGCAGATCTAATTGGGGTCTGTGATCGAGTTAGTTCCCCTTGTTTGTATAGTGAAAATTTGCTATGTCAACACAACCCTAATTTGAAATCCTAATTCTTCCAAGAAAATGTCAGCTGCAACATAATTGTGATGTCCATAAACATTAAGAATCTTCACGGATTTACAATTGATGCCTATTTCCACCCCCCCGGAGCGACCCCTCGCATCAACAGCAAAAAAATTCCAATTCTTAACTAAACCTTCCAGAGTATGTTCAACCTTAGAGGAGGAACCCACTGTTTCTTGTAGAAATATGATGTTGAGAACATCAGACAAGACTAAGTGCTTGAGTGCTAGCTTCTTGGAGGGGCTAGCTAACCCTCGACAGTTATAAGAGAGCCACTTCATGGGAGAACCAAAGATGGGGCATTCCTCGCTCTAAGAATCCCTTCTAGTGATAATTGTCTTCCAACAACAATATCAAGACAAGCTTTATTCATGGCTTTGGAAATATGTGATTGTCTCCTAGGAGAGATTTTAGGAACCCTAGAGGGGGAGAGAGGTCCCAAACCAGACCCATGGCCGACAATAGCTACAGGTCCAATAGAAGATCTTGTCAGGGATCGAAGGTTGTATCTATGCCCCTTGTCAGACCCTAAGGAGGCGTCGCTAGGTGCAGGTAATGTAGGAGATGGTGCCGAGCAACATACAGGGATAGTGTTGACCGGGTAGGACAGGGCCCACAAATTGTAGGATGGGATATTATAGTGAACAAAAGAGGATACAATAGAAGAGGGCATATATTTTGAGACTGAAGAAACAATGCTGCAAGAGGAGGTGAAAGAGTAATAGTACCCGTTAGAACAACAGATGTCGGTTGGCCCATCCTCAAATTTTCTCCTCCCTTATGCATCAGAGGCACAGAGATCTGCGAACTTCCTCCTTCTGCAGTGCTATCTCTAGTCGGTGGAGTTGAACGTACCTGTGTGGGATGGCCAGGATATTCCTCTATTGACGCTAAGCCCCCAACCGACTGATTGCCGATCCAGTCTTTGTTTTCATTCTGATTCTCCTTAAGTATCAGTGGGCATTCCTTGTAAACATGCCCAACCTCATGGCACTGACGATATCTGAAGGGGATGCCTCCATAGTCAAGTATTTGGTTGCAAACAAGCCCTCTATAATGTAGTATCAGGTTCTCCACTAGACCCTCCCCTGTGTCAAGATAAACTAATATCCGCGCATAGTACATTATGCCGGTCTCCAGATATGATATGTCAAAGTCCAAACACTGCCCTAAATCGTCACCAATGAATCGAAAAAATTCCTCTATCCAGAGCTGAATGGGCAGTCCTGGAAATTTGACCCAAATGGGATCAACACTCAGCTGCTCATGTTCTGGGTCGAACATTGGGGGTCATCGCTTCAATAAAACTGATGCCATCAAAATGTTCTAGTAGCGCGAGAGGACCCAACTCACATATTCTTCCCTGCTGAACCTCAATACAAACCTTCCTTTCTACGTAGTGCAAACAATAGGGAGGGCCTCTACGACTTGTCCCCATATTTCCTATATCCCTTTCTTGATCCAGGTGGATATTGGTGGCCACCCGCCTATTCCAGTTGGTCACTCACCATTGTTTCGTTTAGTTTTTTCAGTTTCCTTAATTGTAGCACAATTTACTGTTTTTGGTAGTTTTTCGGATCCTGAACTTCTGGAGCCGTTTTGAGGCCCTAAACGACGTTTTTTTGGCAAAATTCAGCCAACAATTGCGATGGCATTCACATTAATAGTTGTAGTCCTTGGAAAGATCTTTTCCAACGAGGTATCATACACATCAAACGGAGATAATATGACCAAGTTACGACTCCGGGAAGTTGGCTGCCCAACTAACCCCAACAGGGCCCATAAACTCTTGGTGTTACATATCCTCGGGTTAGGGTTTTCGTTGTTTGGGGTTTTCTCTTATTGTTCAATAATGAAAGGGCCCTTGAGCCTCATTGTAACTCAATTCAGAGGCATGTAGCTACCACATCTCTTCTCAGAGATAAGCTACCATCGCCCCAACTATCTTATTTCCATTTTGTTTGTAAGCATATTTCAATATTTTTCTATTATTCAAATGAAGTGTTTTTTTGCTGCATCTCTGCGTTTATGATTATATTTGTAAATTGTAGCATTCTTGTTTAAGTTCGGATCAATGGTATTAGAGTGGTCTGCTCTTTCTCTGTTTTTCTGTGCATGTCCTCAACGAGGTCAGGGTGTAAGGAGTTAGGGCTCGATCTGGTTGAATCATTGTAGGATCAGCCTTGCAAAACCCGACGACCTCCCATGGCGGAAGAAAAGAAAGACGAGGGGGTAGGAGATCCTTTGCCCAGATCCTTCGACGACTACCCACAGGTGATGCATCTTCATCCAGCAGCCACTCTGGAGGCGCTACTCCTTTTAAGGTACAAGTTAACTTCGATATTCCCATGTTTGAAGGCTTGATAGATGCAGACGCCTTAGATAAATGGTTAAATCTGTTGGAAGGATATTTTTCAGTTCATGACTTTTCCAATCGGGAAAAGATTACTTTTTCACTTCTCAACGCCGCCACACACGTCAAGGACTGGTGGTAAACCTACTGTGAACAAAAGGACGAGAGTGAATCCTCGTTGTTTTTAGCCGCATCCACTTGGAATTCTTTTTGAGACGCCATCAAGGAACATTATTAGCCTGTCAGGAGCTATGAAGATAAATACATAAAGTGGACCACATTGTGGCAGGGAAGGGACCAAGATGTGTTAGAGTTCACAAATACTTTCCATACCCTTCGCAAGAAGTTGGGTATCAAGGATACTGAGCGGCAATTGGTGCTCAAGTACCGCGACTGTCTACACAAGTACATCAGGGACGAGATGGAGTTCTTGGACATCTCCTCGCTTGGCACGACGTATCAGTATGCTGTAAATATTGAGCAGAAGTTTAAACAGAAGAAGCGAGACTTTGGATTTGTAAATCCCAAGCAAGAAAAAGGCGCCCCCAAATCACAGAACAAAGGACCAAGCCAAGGCGGGGCTACCCAGGACAACCCGCCGAAGCCGCAAGCAAATGGTGTGAGTTCCATAGGAGCTCCACTCACAATACAAGTGAGTGTTGGGCCAAGCAGTGACTAGTGGCCGAGTTGAAGGCTTCCGAATCAAACGTAGGTTCTGACTCTGAATCAGAACTCGATAAGGGAACTAACAAAGGGAAGTAGATCATTGATGCGGAGCCCAGTGCCACTGTGGCCACCAAAAAGATCCAGAAAAATTGAGCCTGAAGATCCAGAGGAGGGGGAGCGCCTCTTCCACTCACAAATGCAGGTGGGGTTCTCCGCTGCAGTTCATTATCGACAACGGTAGCCAAAAGAACCTCATTTCAGCAGAGGTCGTGAAGTGGATGGGCCTAGAGACTACAATACATCCACAACCATACACCATCGGGTGGCTTCACCAAGGACGAGATCTTCGCGTCGGCCAATAGTGCCGCCTTCCCTACAGCATCAAGCCCTTCATGGATGAGGTATTGTGTGATGTTGCTACTCTTGAAGTTTCTGATGTATTGTTAGGACAACCATACTTGTGGAAGTGACATGCTGTATATGAGTCTAGACCTCGTTCTGTGATTATTACTTTGGCTAATAAGTTATACAGGATACCGGAGGTAGCCTCGCCTACCGCCATCTCTTTGATTATTGCAAAGCAATGCAGTAAGATCATTTCCTAGACGAGGAAATTTGTTTTTCTTATGATTCGCCCCTAAGGCAAGAAGAAGGTTGTGGCCACGACTTCCAGGCAGGGCTCCTTTTTGTTGATTTTTGGTAGCATCGGGTGTGCTCTAGTTTTGAAATTTGGAGGAGAGGCTAAGGCAGATGAGATCTCCAAGACCCATAAATCGTTTTGAGAAATTCCCCCCGGATGAGGAGTTATTAAAATAATTAATATTTTTAACGGGTTCCCAAGTCTAAACTTAGGAAAATAAAAATATTAATGGGTATTAATAAAGATAAAGGTGAGAAGTTTTTAAGAGATGAGGATCAAGTCTGCTTTAATCTTAGCCGTTGATTAGGGACTTAATCTCGGCCATTGATTCGTCAACAGGAAAAGTATAAGAGAAGACTTGAGGATCATTTGGAGATACACCGACAGATACTCAGTATCTCTAGGAAAATTGATTCTCAAGTAAAAGAGATCGATTTCAGAGGGAGAGTTGCAGGGTGGAGGAAGAGGAGGGCATCAACAACAGGTAGTGACTGAGGAGGAGGTGACGTAGGGACAGTGCAGAGAGAAACGCAGTCAAGAGGAGAGACACAAACCTCACGCAGCCTGACATAGAGGGACTCAGAGCCACTTAGGGTCATGCTGAGCCACACAGAGTGACCCAGAGGTGACGCAGGAATGGGAGAAGGGTCTCCAAAGTGTCAGAAAGTCTCAAAAGTAAAATCTCAGGTGTTTTCTTTCAGTTTCTCTATAAAATCATTCCTTGTAAAAGCAATCGTTGTTGAAGATTAATAAAGCCCTCATCTGTTGCACTGGTTTTCCCACATTGGGTTTTTTCCGCGGACAATTGTCCAAAAACAACTGTGTTGATTTGATTGGTTCTTGTGTATGTATTTTTCTTTGGGTAATTGTGTGATAACTGCAGTGGAATTTATTTTAATATTTGCTGAAGGGATTTCGTAAATAACTTATTATGAATAATAAGTTATCTAATATCTAATATCTAATATAATGCACTGCGTAATCCCCCATACTTAAATAAGTAGATGAGATAAATCAGTTGCTGCAGCAAAATTTCAGTTTAGAAATTTTCACATTGTATCAGAATAGAGATTCGACAACAGGAGAGGGAAATCAACTATGTGTCAAGAGCATGATGCAGAGGCATCCACTCAAGGGGACTCGTGCAGATTTCCAGAAGCATGCACAAGGGACATGAATTAAGATTATTCTATGTTAGCTTCAAGATTGGAAGAAGAAGTCGCTTAGCAAGCTCTGCCTCCTTTGAGGTTTGGTATATAGACAATGCAGCTTCCTGGCATATGACATGAATCCGAGAATGTTTTTTCAGATTATCAGGAAGAAAGAATGAATTTTCAGATCACCATGGGAAATAAGGCAAAGCGTACTCCAATAGGAAGAGGTACTGTGGTCTTTCAAACTGAAGCAGGAGAGCGACTTTGAGCAACCAATGTGCTGCATGTGCCAGGATTGGGGATGAACTTACTCTCTATATCTCAACTTCAAAACAAGGGCTATGACATTTTCTTCATTAAGGAGAAAGTATATGTCAAACACGTGAGTTGGAAAAAGAAGGCCCAGATTGGAATCAGAAGTAACAGGTTGTATAGGTTGCAGCTAGAATCACCAATGGCACTGATAGGCAGTAATGGAGACAAAGATTTGAATGAACTATAGCACAGGAGGATGGCACACTTACACAATGGGGCTCTGAGAATTCTTAGGAAAATAGTATCAGGAGTTCCAGAACTAAGTACCGAACGAGATGATGTATGCAGAGGGTGCGCTCTAGGCAAGTATGCCAAAGCAACGTTTTCCAGAAGTAACAATAGGGCTAAGAGTGTGCTAGGATTGATACACTCGGATATCAGCAGATTGATGTCCACAAAATCTCTTAGTAGTGCCGAATACTTCGTCACCTTAATCGATGACCATTCCAAAAAGACTTGGATCTACTTTCCGAAAACCTAGGATGAGGTTTTTGGTCGATTCAAAGAGTTCAAGGCTCTAGTGGAGAATCTGACAGGAAAGAAGATAAAAGTGTTGCACTGACACAATGGTGGAGAGTATGTTGACAAGGACTTCACCATTTTTTGTGCTAGGAAGGCATCAGAAGAGAGTGGATAGCTCCCTGCAATCCGAAGCAGAATGGAGTAGCTGAAAGGAAAAACAAGACTATTGTGGAAGCAGCTAGGGCAATGCTGTATGATTAGGATATGCCTAAATTTCTATGGGCAGAAGCATGTAGCACGACAGTTTATGTCTAGAACAGGACTCCACATAGGGCATTGGGCAAAATCACTCCGGAGAAGGTCTTCATAGGGAAGACACCTGAACTCAGTCATTTCAGGATATTTGGGAGTTTAGCGTATTGGCGTATACCTGAAGAAAATAGAAAGAAATTAGATCAAACTGCTGAGAAATGATATATTGTGGGATATAGCGAGAATGCTAAGGCATATAGAGTCTATCTTCTAGGGAGTAGGAAGGTAGTAGTTCGACGGGATGTAAAGTTCATGGAGGATAGAGCTTTCAGGAAATCCCGAAAAATGCTTTCCGAGGAGCAGTCGAAAGACAAGCCGTTGGTCAAACCACTTCGACCAATGGAAACTAGTACCTGAAATTCCCCTGAAGACAAAGCTTCAGAATAGGAGGAATCT
This sequence comes from Pinus taeda, assembly GCA_000404065.3. Classification (NCBI taxonomy): domain Eukaryota; kingdom Viridiplantae; phylum Streptophyta; class Pinopsida; order Pinales; family Pinaceae; genus Pinus; species Pinus taeda. Next base: position 184,634 of record APFE030580898.1, read on the forward strand.
CAAGAAGAGGAAGAGTTGATAGATGTGCCTACTACTAGTGGAAGAACGAGCCGGGAACTCCGACAAATTCTACGGGATGTAGAGGACTTCATTGGTGCACCCAGAAATAATAAAAGGGAGCGAAGATAACCAGACAAATACCATGCCTTAGTAGCTCAGGTTGGGGAACCTTCTAGTTTTCAGGAGGCCGTTCAGCATCAAGTATGGGTAGATGCTATGGTGGAGGAATACAACTCTATAATGGTCAATGGTGTCTGGGAAGTGGTACCTAGGCCTCAGGACAGATCAGTGGTAGGTTCAAGATGGATCTACAAGGTCAAATATGCTGCAGACAATAGTGTGGAGAAATACAAAGCCATGTTTGTGGCTAAGAGGTATGCTCAGAAGGAAGGGATAGACTACGAAGAAACATTCGCCCCATTAGCCAGGTATACTTCTATTAGAATCGTGATATCTCTTGCAGCACAGATGGGGTGGGAGATTCATCAGATGGATGTCAAGATGACATTATTGAACGGGGTAATAGAAGAGGAAGTATACATTGAACAACCAAAAAGTTTTGAGACACATGAGAATAAATCTCATGTATGCAGATTAAAGAAAGCCTTGTATGGACTTAAATAGGCACCTAGAGTATGGTACAGTCGAATTGATGGCTACTTGCAGAAGATGGGGTTCGTCAAGAGTGACACAGACCTTAATCTCTACTGTCTGGTCGTAGAGAATGAACCTCTAATCCTAGTGTTATATGTAGATGATCTCTTCTTGACAGGATCATCCAGGCTCATCAAACATTGCAAGAAGAACCTAGCCACATAATTCGACATGAAGGATTTGGGACGTATGCACTATTTCCTGGGGTTGGAAGTTTGGCAGCAGGAGGGTGAGATCTTCCTTGGACAAAGGAGATATGCTATAGAAATATTGAAGAGATTCAAGATGCAGGATTGTAGACCTATGGCTACTCCAATGATCACCAACTAGAAGAAGATTGATGCATCAGAAGATAAAGACGTTGATCCCACCTTGTACAGGAAGCTTATAGGGTCCCTGACGTATCTGGCCTATACCAGGCCAAACATTTGTTATGCTGTCAACACCCTCAGTCAGTTCATGGTGGAATCTAAGAGGGCGCACTGGGCAGTAGCCAAACATGTTCTCAGGTATATACAAGGAACAATCGAGCATGGACTATTGTACACCAGAGGCAATGACATCAGGTTGAGTGGGTTCATTGACGCAGATTGGGCTGGAAGTTCAGTAGATCGGAAAAGTACAACTGCGTATTGTTTCAACATTGGATCAGGAATGACTTCCTGGTGTAGTAGGAAACAAAAATCTGTGGCTCTGAGCTCAGCTGAAGCAGAATATATGGCAGCTAGCACAGCTTCGTGCGAAGCCATATGCCTTAGGAAATTGCTTGTGAATCTATTCAGGAGGATGGAAGCGACTAGGATCATGTATGATAATCAGAGTTGCATCAAGCTCTATGAGAATCCAGTATTTCATGATCGGTCGAAGCACATTGATATTAGGTGTCACTTTGTCAGAGACTGTGTCCAACGAGGAGCAGTACAGTTGAGGTACACTCCTACAGGAGAACAGGTGGCAGGCATCCTCACCAAGGTTCTAGGAAGAACGAAGTTTGTTTATTTCAGGGAGAAGATGGGGATGGTAAAGAATCCATTTCAATAGCAGAAATGGATGTGTGTTAGGAGTTGTAGTGCAACAGTTAGCAGTGGCAGTGCTATGGGCAGCATGATGCATCATGTTGAGAGGGAGCTGCAGTATAGGTGCAACAGTGGCAGGGGTAGTGTCATGCGCAGTAGTATAGGAAGTAGTAGTGCAGGGGATGTGAGGCAATAGGCCAAGCATCAGCACATGTACCGATGTGAAAGATCAATGTGATGTTTCTATAGTGAAGCATTGCTAGAGCGCATTCTTCGCTAAGAGGGAGTGTTGATTTTTGGTAGCATCAGATGTGCTTTAGCCTTGAAATTTGGAGGAGAGGCTAAGGCACATGAGATTTCCAAGACCTAGAAATTGTTTTGAGAAATTTCACTCGGATGAGGAGTTATTAAAATAATTAATAATTTTAATGGGCTCCTAAGTCTAAACTTAGGAAAATAAAAATATTAATGGTTATTAATAAAGATAAGGGTGATAAGCTTCTAAGAGACGAGGATCAAGTCTGTTTTAATGTTAGCTGTTGATTAGGGACTTATTCTCGGCCGTTGATTCCTCAACAGGAAAAATGTGTAAGAGAAGACTTGAGGATCATTTGGAGATACACAGGTAGATACTCAGTATCTCTACGAAAATCGATTATCAAGTAAAGGAGATCGATTTCAGAGGGGAGAGTTGCAGGGTGGAGGAAGAGGAGGGCATCAGCAACAGACAGTGACTGAGGAGGAGGTGACGTAGGTACAGTGGGAGATAGTGCAGAGAGAGACGTAGTCAGAAGAGAGACGCAACCCTCATGGAGGCTGACGCAGAGGGACTCAGAGCCACTCAAGGCCACACTGAGCCACGTAGAGTGACACAAAGATGACGCAAAAATGGGGGCAGGGTCTCCAAAGGGTCAGAAAGTCTCAAAGGGAAAGTCTCAGGTGTTTTCTTTCAGTTTCTTTGTAAAATCATTCCCTGTAAAAGCAATTTCTACTGAAGATTAATAAAGCCCTCATCTGCTGCACCGATTTTCGCACATTGGGTTTTTTCCGGGGACAATTGTCCAAAAACAACTGTGTTGATGTGGTTGGTTCTTGTGCATGTATTTTTCTCTGGGTAATTGTGTGATAACTGGAGTAGAATTTATTTTAATATTTTGCTGAAGGGATTTCGTAAATAACTTAATGTGAATAATAAGTAGATGAAATAAATCAGCTACTGCAGTAGAATTTCAGTTTAGAAATTTTCACACTCTGCACTGTTAGCACCTGGATTGAACCTCAGGCTGAAGGAAGACAATGCCAGGATAACCACAAACTACACTTAGCCAAGTAGTTAGCCCTACTAGGCCAGGATAGGGCTCTCTCCGTAAGGATCTCAGCCAAAATGACTGGATCAAGAAAATGATATTAGGCTAGGTATAGTAGCACAAGGTTTGATTTGATTTTGAAGGGTTTTGCTGGATCAGGAGGAGCCAGATAGTTAGTGCAAGGAAATTAGGTCAAAATTGTAGGGTGTTCGATGGGGCAAGGTAGGCACAAGGTTCAAAACTCTAGGGTTTGATGGGTGAGGTGATTCAAGATAGGTGAGAAGCTAGAAAGAGCATGTAAGCAACATGGATTCTTCCTAAACTAAAGAAAACATAGACTGTGAATATTTTCCCAAAACAGAGCATAAATATTATGGGTTTTGCCTATCAACTTGAAACATCCACTTAAAAGCAATGAAATGATTGATGAAGTACAAAAAACATTTTAACATATGGTCACAATAGAGAAAATTGAACTGAACATCATACCACATGCATCCCAAAGAAATAGTTGCAATTTTTCATTAATCTCCTGCTTAAACTGATACAAAATGATGTCTACTCAAAGCATAAGCATCCAGCGGAGTCCAACCCTTTACAATGAGAAAGAAGAAGAAGATATAGACATTGATTCAACCTCCTCCCATCCTCAGGGGTCGAATACCTAGGATGAGGAACTAATCCATCAAAAACTGAACAAGAAACTGGAATCTAGGCAACCTAACAACTTCCCTCTAAAAGGGAGGAAACTGATTCATTTGTCCTCAAGATAACTTTTAATTTAATGAATCTACCTTCTAGTAACTATTATCCATCTTATTTACATGCCTAGTTACCATTTACATCAATAAAAACATCATTCATGAGAGAAAACTCAAAATTACAATCATGGCACAGTGAAGTGAAAATTCAGGATAAAATTGCCCTATGCGCAACGTCCAAGCTCTATGTGCAACGCTTTTTGCAGGACCATTTTGGAGGTCTTCCCGATGCCCAAATTGAGCTCATAACTCATTGGAAAGCCTATCCTGTCTACTTTCCAAATCTGCCTTTAGTTTCCCATGTGGAGTTGATTTGACCCCTCAAAAACTGATTCTCCAAACACTGCTTCCGTGGCTCAAAAAGAAGGCAGAAAGGTCATTTTTTGAGTGTTTTTTGACCTTTTGTTTCACCAATTCTGCTCCAAAAGCTTAGCAAATGCACAGGGTGCATGTACTCATCATTGTGAATCCAAAAATATTGACCATTTCCTCATTGGATGCCCCTAGGAAAAGCGCAGCGCCGCATAGAGCCAAAATTTCCATGTCAAAAATTGCTAAATTCTCCAAAAGGCAAAAATTCTTCAAAACTTACTCAAAATTTGTGGGAACACCACCATCAAGTGTCTTGGTTAGCCAAGGAAGCTTCAGCAAGCAACGTAAGCCTATCACCCTCCTTTTTGCCTTTGAGTGCTTGTTTTAGTCTTGTCTTCATTTACTTGACCCTTATGTTGCAAATCTTGTTTTAGGTTCTGTAATGGCGAGCCATGTGCCTGATGATTTGATTGTCCCTGTTGGCCTTTTGTAGCAGCTTTTCCAAATGCAAATTGACCCTGTCAAGCCAAGTTTCTCTATCCTCCTCAACCTCCTTCTCAAGCCTTTGTTTTGTAGTCAAGGTGGTTGGGGTTTGTTCCTCTTGCATTACTGACTTGCCTTTGTCACCTTGCATCTTTGCTTTGAGAAGTTCCAGCTCCATAAGGACCTGTTTGTCACTTAGCTGCTTGTTCTCTTGCTCAAGGTATGAAATGACATACTTAGCTCTCGCCAAGTTGTCCATCAGTGCTTGGATCTGTGCATCTTTTTCCCTTATGGTTATATTTTCGTTTGTTGCCTCATCTTGAGCCTCCAAGTCAACTGTCTCAATGCCATGATGGATGTGTGGTTGTTCTAGTTCATCATCTTCCATCAAATCAAATTCCCTTTCCTCTTCATCATTGAGGCTTTCCTCCAGCATCTTTTCCTTCCCTTTATGCACCTGCTACACTTGTTGTACCTGTTGTGTTGATGAAGAAGGCAAAGCCCCTTCCACATTTTGTGGAGCAAGCATTTGCCTATGAGCTGATGAAGAAGGCAAGACCCCTTCCACATCAAGTGGAGTAAACACTTGCCTATTCGCTGCAAACAACTTTCTAGCCCCTCTCTGATATGTTTTGTAGGCTTCTAGCTTCTCAATAGCTTTAGTCTCTTTAGCCTTCTCACTTTTCTTTACTTTGGCACTGCTGGAAGGCCTTTCTGATTCTTGGGGCACCGGTGGAGGAATCCGAGGACCATTGAAGATGTCATTGGCAATAAATGTATCCCAGGAGATGTTGAGGAGGTTGAGATGATGTAGTACAATCATCTTAATCAAGGAATAGTGATAGATACCACTCATCTGCTAGGGGTATGGCTTTTTCTATACAATGTAGGCCATCTTCTCAATGTTCCTGAATGAGAAATACGGGATGTTCAACATTTTCACTCTTGTGAAGTGCATAAGAAGCCTAAGATAGGTGTACAATCTAGAAAATCTGCCCTCACATGTAAAATACTTCATAATGATCCTCATCATAGGGGCATACTTGTCTTCAAGGAACCTGCAAGGAAAGGTCCTCTTCTTTTCGTTCTTGTCCCTGGATTTGATGTATGGCTCATAGTAGTGCTCATCCAAATCTTGTGCCTTATATTATTTCCCCCCCACATTTGGAATCCTTGTAACATCAACAATGATGGAGGATGAAACTGTAAATGTCACTCCAGTAAGAGTTACCTTATCACAGAGATTGGCTACAAAAAGCTTGGTCAGCTCAGGATGATGTTGAACTCTTTCTACCTGCTCACAAAACTCATAACACCCTAGATGCCTGAAACAAGAGACAACCATATGAGAAGCCTGTAACTCTTTGATGTTTATGTTTGATGGTTCCTCTCTGATGATTCAGCCTCCCTCATGTGGTTTTCTCTAATGCTGAGGTTCATCTTCCAAGCTTTCACTACCATTGCTTTCCTCCTCCTCATAATCTCTATCCTCTTTGTCCATGTTTATTGAATTTTGAAGCTTTGAAACCCTAGAGAAGGTAGTCAAGAAGTGAGTTATGGTGAATAGGGATAGGGGAAGGGGAGAGGAGCTTATGTGATGTAGGATGAGATATATATGATATGAGAGTGAGAAGGAGGGTATTTTTGGTAGGGATTGTTTAGTAAATAGGGTTTTAAGTATTTTGTTTTGGGGATTAGGGTATAAGGGATTTGAGGGAATTAGGGTATAAGGGATAGGTGGAGGGATTTGTTTGAGGGAATTATGGTATAAGTGATAGGTGGAGGGATTTGTTGGCAACCTAGGGTTTGAAATTTTAAATAGCAAAACAACTTCAAAATCATGAATTGAATGCCGGGAGGATAGTTCAAGGAGTGCACTTACTTGTTTAGAAGTTCTAGGTGGCAAAAGAGTAATTTGGATGATTGATAGGGTAGTTTTGGTGCTTGCTGGCCCTATGCGCATCGCCTTGTACAGGTGCGCAGCGCTCTGGCTCTATGCGCAACGCCGTGTAAAATTGCACTGGCAAATAGGCCCTATGCGCAGCGCTCCAACTCTATGTGCAACACTCCCTCTTTTATGCGCAACGCCTCCTGCTCTATGTGCAATGCCTCCCTGCTCTATTCACAATGCCTTTTTGCAGGCCACTTTTTGAGGCTTTCCCGGTGTCCAAATTGAGCCCATGATAGCTCGTTGGAAAGGTCTCTCTCTTGGCTACACAATGGACCTATCAAGCACTGAAAATGATCAATTATAGCCCCTGAAAAGTCAATTCTCCCAAGACTAGTCAAAAAGTGCAGAATGAGGGTGCAAAAATGAAGTGTTCTCTTGTAGGAAACTTTTGGAGGTCTTCGTCAATTCCAAATTGAGATCATGATAGCTCATTGGAAATATATTTCTCTCTAGTTATTAGTTGACTTATCAAACAAGTCATTTGGACAATCCAGCTAGAAGAAAAATTGATTTTCCCAAAGTCACTATAGAAGTGCAACAACTCTTTTGTAGCCACTTTATTTTTGACATTTTTCTAAAACCATGACACCTATATAAAAAGTGAAGGAGGTTTTTCATCCTTGGCCTATTATGGACAAAAACCTCCCTCAATTTTGCTAAATTCATATTTTCTTGGTTAGAAACACAGTTTAAAGAAAAACCGACCTTTATGTGGGGTGAATGACTTGTCCTTTGGAATGACTTCTTGAAAAATGATGGAGACATGATGTTTATGAGTTGGAATGTTCTCATACTTGCTGAAATGACCTCCCTTATGCATCATATACTCAGATGTCTTTGATTCCATAGCCAACCCTAGCTCAATGGGTGAGGAAATTAGGGTTTAGTGCTTGTGGAAAATGATGATTTGGACACCCTTCGGAAAAGACAACTCCCTTTGGCATGCACTTAACCCTTTGAAACTTTACTCTTTCACTTGACTATTTCCTTTGACAAATTGATCTTTTGATGGTCTGGCATCTTTGGAACATTGAATTAACAGCTTGGGATGGTGAAATTATTACATTTGAAAGACATAAAATCACATAATGAAATAAGCATTTCTCTTTACAAATCATCTTCACATGGTGAAGGGATGTTATTTGATCACCTTTTACTTGTTGGTATTATGCAATGGAATGGGACCTTGGCAACCATAATGACCTAATGAAACCTTGAAAAACCCTAAAAGACCTAATGAGACCTTGAAGGACTGAATTTCAAGATGACATAATAACCTCATGACTGATACAAATGGCATGATAAAAATAACTTTATGGATGATGTATAGTCAACAAGATATGAAACTATGTCAGCAAGTAATCATATTTAGGGAAGAGTGATGTTTTTGAACTAGGACTACCATCAGTGACTAATTTTTTGCATGAACTAGTGGAATGATAAATTTTTTTTGAGCGGGACCCTTAAAATGATATGAAAAGAGGATTTTTGATCACTGATGGCAGTATGCAAATACTGACTCTAACATTGGCTCCATTGGGGACGGTAGCTCTTTGGAGGTGCCAAGAACACCGTAGACCAAGTAGCCTTATTCATTGGGCATGGAGTAAAGAAAAACTCAATCTGAAATTTTTGACTGAATACTGATGACTCAAAGACACAACCTGACTTTTACTCAACTTGAAAACTGACTCAATATTAAAACGCTTATCTTTCGCTATCACTAAAGCCACTGCGCTGCTGCTGACTCTACTGTGTGCCAACTGCACTGCCGCTGACTTTGCTGTGTGCCAACTGCACTGCTGCCAACACTAGCTCTGTGCTGCTCAGTCTTTGGCTCTCCTAGCCACTGCAACTGTCACTCTGACACTCCTCTGCATCAACTGACTCGATCCATCATGCTACTTCTGATATGGGCTCTCGTAGCAAGGTATTGATCCAAGAGGTGGACTCCTCAAGGATCCTGCCCATCTGTAGGTCTTTTGAACTACAGTACTAGATCACCCCACCTCCCCCTGGAGGTATCTGGGCAATCATGGCAAACTCCTCTTTCCCGATCTTTGCGGCTGCAGCCTGCAGATCATGTTTCGCATCCTTGTCCTTCTTCTTGAGAGGACACTACGTAGTGTAGTGACCAAGTTCACCACACCGGAAACATTTGATCTTTGAGACATCCTTCTTCTTTTTCCATTGCTCATGCCACCCCTTTGATGCAAGGGCTGTATTCTCTTCCTCCTCCTTGGGCTTCGTCCCATTGTTGCCGTTGCCATCAAGTTTACACTTGACTAAGTTTCGCCTCATCTCTTCTTGTTGAAGAGCAACCCACATTCCTTCCCAATCCGACAATTTCTCTCTGCCCAGGATACTCTGGACAAACACTTGCCGTTCTTCTGAAACTTAATTCACGGCCAACCTCACCATCTCAGTTGGTTGAGGTGTTGATCCTACAGCTGCCAACTGATCTCAGACTTTCTGAAGCTTTGACAAGAGCAGATCAATGCATTCCCCTTTCTCCATCCTAGCTGATCTCACCTTCTCCTCCAAGTACATCTTATGTTGCTCGAAATATCCTTGATATAACGTAGCCAAGGCATCCCACATATCTTTGGCTGTCCCTTTGCTAGCAATGTGACATACAACGTGATCCCTTACTCCATCGAGGATCAATCGCTTGGCCTTCGCCATCTCATCCTTGTACTTTTTGAGTGGATCTGCATCATCGGGTACAACTACCACACTGTTGACGTACATCTTGAGATCATGCTCATCCAGAAGGCATGAAATCCTAGCCTTCCAGATGACATAGTTGGATGCTCCATCCAACTAATCTTGATCTCTTAGCCCGTTAGCTGCCATCTCTGCCAACAAAGATGTCGAACTGCCTTATCTCTTTTGCGCTGCTGCTGGGCTGGCATACGCACTCCCTGCTGGAGTTAGTAGATATGCTCCTCTCTACTGCTGCACAACAAATGAGAATTCATACTTCTTGGCTAGAAGTCTTATGAGGAAGAATTCCCTCAAAATAGTGTCTCCTTCTCTCTTTTGATGTTCTTCTGCCACAACAACTGTTGCAGAAAACTATGTCTCACCAAAAAATTGCTCTGTGCTGAAGCTTCTACTGCGTTGCTCCCTCTACTGTTGACAAATCTTGATATGGAAATCTTAACTCTCTGTCGACTCATTGAGAGAGAGATCTTCCTCGAAAATATTGCCCTCCTAGCTTGGACTGCGCAATGCCTCTGGGGATTCGATATGCTACTTACGCAACACTTTGATCTCCCTCCTTCTCTTCAGCGCTAGCTCTTCCGGTTTGCTCCCTTGCTTCACCTGTTGTCTGATACCATGTGAAAATTTGGAAAACCCAAATTTCTACTGTAACAACTGATTAAGTTTCTTCTATTTGTCAAATAACTGAACAAACTATTTACTATGTTCTACGGTAAATATCAAAACCAATACACTACAACCTCCACTAATTAAATTATATGTGGAAACAAGAACTGAGCAAGAAAGAAATAACACACACAAGTGACAGGGTTATTTTTGGACCTGTGTCCTCGGAAAAACCCAATGTGGGAAAACCGGTGCAACAACTGAGGGTTTGTACAATTATTTGGATGCCCAAACTAGCTATCCTATACAGAGATCTAACTGGACAAAAAGATAGTGAGATGATCTCACCCTGTCACTGGAAAACCCAACACTAATTTGTGCTGGAGGTAAGCCTCTGCACAATCTTTGTGCAGTACTGCGTCACTGCTGCAGCGATTGCACTGCACCTCCTCTGGTCCTCTGTTGGCTGGAAACTTCGGTCCTCTGTCCTCCTGGTCTCACACCTCGGCTTTGGCACTTGAGCCCAACAGTTCCTCAGTAGAATTTCAGACTCCCTTTGAAGCTTTGCGCTACCACAACGCAGCTTTGCGTGGCCCTACGTCAGCCTCTCTGGATGTCTTTTTGCCCTCTCTGCATTGTACTCTCCGGATCAGTAAAACTTCCTTAGGAAAATTATCTCTGCCCCTCACTGCAAGAAATCACTTAGATCACTTCTCCGGCAACTGCTGCGCTGCTCTCTTCAGAAATCGATATCTTGATCTCTCACTCGATGTGTATTTCAAATTCCCATCAAGTCTCTTCTTATAATCTTCTCGTTGAGAACCAATGACCCAGATTAGATTCTAATCAATGGCTTAGATCATTTTGGCTTGATCCTCATCTTCTTCTAGAAGTTTCACTCTCAATTTGATTAATACCCTTTAATTATTTTAATTCACTAAGTTTAGACTTCGGCCTCCATTAAAAATAATTAATTATTTTAATAAAACTGTCTCTGGGTGGAATTTCCCAAAATGATTTCTGGATATTCTGGAATACATGTGTCCAAGCCTCCCTGCAAATTTTGAGGCTTAGAGCACATTCGATGCTACCAAAAATCAACATGTACAATAGTCTACAACTACAATATATTCGGCTTTAGTTGTGGAAAGAGATATGGATCACTGTTTCTTGCTCAACCAAGATACAAGACAATCTCCTAAGAAAAATGCATTTCCGCTGGTGCTCTTTTGGTCATCAATGCTTCTTGCCCAGTTTGCATCGGTGTATGTTGTCAAGATAATATTTGTGCTTTTAGGATACCATAGTCCAAAATCAGGGATGCCCTTTAGATATCTAAATATTCTTTTTATGGCTTGCATGTGAGATTCCTTAGGGGTTGATTGGAACCTTGCCACCATACCTACTACTTGCATGATGTCTAGTCGTGAAGCTGTCAGATATAAAAGACCTCTAATCATCGATTAGTGGAGAATTGCATCTACTATAGGAGATTCATTGTCCTTACACAACCTGCAACTTGTAATCATAGGTGTGCCTACAACAACACATTCTTCCATCCCAAATCACTTAAGCATTTCCTTGAGGTACTTTGTTTGTATTATGAACATTCCAACATTGGTTTGAGTTACTTGAAGTCCAAGAAAGAAAGACAACTCTCCAATCATTGACATTTCAAATTCTTTTGACATTTATTGGGAAAATTTGTGACTCATTTCATCATTGTTGCTGCCAAAAATAAAATCATCCACGTATACCAGTGTGATTAGCAGACTGTCTTCGTCCATCTTCATGTAAAGGTTGCTTCCAACAACCATTCTCTTGAAACCTTGTCGTTGAAGATAATGATCAAGTCTAGCATACCAAGCTCTTGGAGCTTGTTTTAATCCATACAAGGCCTTCTTCAATTTGCACATGAAGTCTTTATTTTTTGACAAGTCAAACCCTTTTGCTTGTTCCATGTATACTTTTCCTTGTAAGTAACCATTTAGAAAGGCTAACTTTACATCCATCTCATAGACTTTGAAGCGTTTTGAACATGCAAATGCTAAAAAGATCCTTATGGCCTCTAGTTTGGCAATTGGAGGGAAGGTCTTTTCAAAGTCAATTCCTTCAATTTGATTATACCCCTTGCACACCAATCTTGCCTTGTTTCTGATGCCTTGTCCTTGTTGATTTGTGGTAGCATCGGATGTGCTTTAGCCATGAAAATTGGTGGAGAGACTAAGGCACATGAGATTTCCAAGGCCCAGAAATCGTTTTTGAGAAATTTCCTCCGAATGAGGAGTTATTAAAATAATTAATATTTTTAATGGGTTCCTAAGTCTAAACTTAGGAAAATAAAAATATTATTGGGTATTAATAAAGATAAGGATGAGAAGCTTCTAAGAGACGATGATCAAGTATATTTTAATCTTAGCCATTGATTAGAGACTTAATCTCGACCATTGATTCGTAAACAGGAAAAGTATAAGAGAAGACTTGAGGGTCATTTCAAGATACACCAGCGGATACTCAGTATCTCAAGGAAAATCAATTCTCAAAGAGAAGGAGATCGATTTCAGAGGGAGAGTTGCAGGGCGGAGGAACAGGGGGATTAGCAGCAGTCAGGGAGCTCAGAAGAAGTGACGCAAGGACTCTGAGAGACAACACAGAGAGAGACGTAGATCAGAGAGATGCACGGATGACGCAGAGAGGGACTAGAGCTGTGCAGAATGACGCAGCACTGACACAGTAGAGAAAGGAAGCTCTCCAGGGTGTCAAAAAGTCTCAAAGAAAAAGTCTCAGGTGTTTTCTCCTAGTGTCTATGTAAATTTTTCTGTAAAATAGATTGCTGCTGAAGATTAATAAAACCCTCCTCTGCTGCATCGGTTTTCCCGCATTGGGTTTTTCCAGGGACAATTGTCCAAAACTAACTGTGTTGATGTGATTGATTCTTGTGCATATATTTGTTTCTTTATAATGATGTGATATCTGCTGTAGAATTTATTTTAATGTTTATTGAAGGGATTTCATAAATAACTTATTGGGAATAATAAGTAGGTGAAATAAATTAGTTACTGCAGTAATAGAATTTCTGTTTAGAAATTTTCACATGGTATCAGAGCGAAGATTCGACGACAGGAAGGGAAAGTCAATTATGGGTCAAGAGCATGATGCAGATTATCCACTCCAGGAGACTCGTGCATATTTTCAGAAGAATAGACAAGAGACAATAATTACGATTATTCTATGTTGGCTTCCAGATTGGAAGAAGATGCGCAAGCTCTGCCTCCTCGGGGGTTTGGTATATAGATAGTAGAGCTTCCTAGCATATGACAAGAATCTGAGAATGTTTTTAAGATTATCAGGAAGAAATGATGAATTTTCAGATCACCATCGGGAATAAGGCCAAGTGTACTCCAGTAGGGAAAGGTACTATAGTTTTTCAAACAAAAACAAGAGAGCAGTTCCAAGCTACCAATGTGCTGCATGTGCCAGGATTGAGGATGAACTTACTTTCCATATCTCAACTTCAAAGCAAGGGTTATGACGTTTTCTTCATTAAGGAGAAAATATACGTCAAACACCTGAGTTGGAAAAAGAAGGTCCAGATGGGAATCAAAAGTAACAAGTTGTACATGTTGCAACTAGAATCACCAATGGCACTGATAGGCAGTAACGGAGACAAGGATTTGAATGAACGATGGCACAAAAGGATGGGACATTTGCACCATGGGGCTCTGAGAATTCTTAGAAAAACTGTAACAGGAGTTCCAAATCTTAGTACTGAATGAGATGATGTATGCAGATGGTGTGCTCTAGGCGAGTATGCCAAAGCAGCGTTTCCAAGATGTAACAATAGGGCCAAGAGTGTACTAGGATTGATACACTCAAACATCTGTAGACTGATGTCTACAAAAGCTCTTAGTGGTGCCGAATACTTCGTCACCTTAATTGATGACCATTCTAGGAAGACTTGGATCTGCTTTTTGAAAACCAAAGATGAGGTTTTCGGTCAATTCAAAGAGTTCAAGGCTCTAATGAAGAATCTGACAGGAAAGAAGATAAAAGTGTTGCGCTCAAACAATGGTGGAGAGTATGTTGACAAGGACTTCATCGATTTTTGTGTGAGGGAGTGCATCAGAAGAGAGTGGTCAACTCCCTACAATCCAGAGCAGAATGGAGTAGTAGAAAGGAAGATCAGGACTATTGTGGAAGCAACTAGGGCAATGATGTATGATTAGTATATGACAAAATTCTTGTGGGCTTAAGCATGCAACATGACAGTCTATGTCTAGAATAAAACTCCTCATAGGGCATTGTGCAAGATTACTCCAGAGCAGGTCTTCACCGGGAAGACACCGGAAGTTAGTCATTTTGGGATATTTGGGTGTTTAGCATATTGTCGTATACCTGAGGAGAAGAGGAAGAAGTTAGATCAAACTACAGAGAAATGATATCTTGTGGGATATAGCGAGAATGCTAAGGCATATAGAGTCTATCTTCCGGGGAGCAGGAAGGTAGTAGTTCAGCGAGATGTAAAGTTCATGGAGGATAGAGCTTTCAAGAAATCTCGAGAAATGCCTTCCGAGCAGCAGTCAAAAGATGAGTCGTTGGTCAAACCACTTCAACCAGCGGAAGCTAGTACTAGAAATTCTCCTTCAAAACAGGAGGAATCACAAGAAGAGGAAGAGCTAATAGATGCACCTACTACCAGAGGAAGAACGAGCCGGGAACTCCGACAAATTCTACGGGATGCAGAAGAATTCATTGGTGCAAACAGGTACAGTAAAAGTGAGCGAAGACAACCAGAGAAATACCAGGCTTTAGTAGCTCAGGTTGGGGAACCCTCCAGTTTTCAAGAGGTTGTTCAACATCAAGTATGGGTGGATGCGATGGTGGAGGAATACAACTCTATAATGGTGAATGATGTCTGGGAAGTGGTGCCTAGGCCTTAGGACAGACCAGTGGTAGGTTCGAGATGGATCTACAAGATCAAACATGCTGCAGACGTCAGTGTGGAGAAATATAAAGCTAGGTTTGTGGCTAAGGGGTATGCTCCGAAGAAAGGAATAGACTACGAAGAGACCTTCGCCCCAGTAGCCAGGTATACATCTATTAGAACCGTGATACCTCTTGCAGCACAGATGGGGTGGGAGATTCATCAGATGGATGTCAAGGCGACATTCTTGAACAGGGTGATAAAAGAGGAAGTATACATTGAACAACTAGAAGGCTTTGAGAGACATGAGAAGAAATCTCATGTATGCAGAGTAAAGAAAGCCTTGTATAGGCTTAAACATGCACCTAGAGCATGGTATGGTCGAATTGATGGCTACTTGCTGAAGATGGTGTTTGTCAAGAGTGATGCAGATCCCAATCTCTACTATTTTGTTGTAGAGAATGAGCCTCTAGTCCTAGTATTATATGTGGATGATCTCTTCTTGACAGGATCATCCAGGCTCATCGACGACTGCAAGAAGAATTTAGCCACAAAATTCGACATGAAGGATTTGGGATAGATGCATTATTTCCTGGGGTTGGAAGTTTGGCAGCAGAAGGGTGAGATCTTCCTTAGACAAGGGAGATATGCTACAGAAATCTTGAAGAGATTCAGGATGTAGGACTGTAGGTCAATGGCTACTCCAATGATCACCAACTGGAAGAAAATTGATGCATCAGAAGATAAATATGTTGATCCTAGGTAGCTCATAGGATCCCTGATGTATATGGTCAATACCAGGCTAGAGATTTGTTACCCTGTCAACACCCTCAGTCTGTTCACGGTGGAACCTAAGAGGGCGCATTGGGCAGCAGCCAAACATGTTTTTAGGTATATATAGGGAACAGTCGAGCATGGACTATTATACCCCAGAGGCAATGACATCAGACTGAGTGGGTTCATTGACGCAGATTGGGTTGGAAGTTCAGTAGATCGGAAAAGTACCCCTGGGTACTGTTTCAACATTGGATCGGGGATGACTACCTGGTGCAGTAGGAAACATAAATCCATAGCTCTGAGCTCAACTGAAGCAGAATATATGGCCACTAGCACAACTTCATGCGAAGCCATATGGCTTAGAAAATTGCTTGTGAACCTATTCAGTAGAAGGATGGAGGCGACCAGGATCATGTGTGATAATCATAGTTGCATCAAGCTTTCTTAGAATCCAGTATTTCATGATCGTTCGAAACACATTGATATTAGGTGTCACTTTATCAGACATTGTGTCCAATGAGGAGCAGTACAGTTGAGCTACACTCTTACAGGAGAAAAGGTGGCAGACATCCTCACCAAGGCCCTAGGAAGAACAAAGTTCGTTTATTTTAGGGAGATGGGGATGGTAAAGAATCCATTTCAGTAGCAGAAATGGATAAGTATCAGGTGATGCAGTGCAACAATTAGCAGTGGCGGTGCTATGGGCAGCATGATGCAACAGATTGAAAGGGAGCTGCAGTACAGATGTAGCAGTGGCAGTGGTAGTGTCATGGGCAGCAGTACAGGAAGCAACAATGCAGATGATGTTGGGCAGCAAGCCAAGCATCAACACAGGTATTGGTCCGGAAGGATTAGTGTGATGTTCAGTGGTGGAGCATTACTAGAGCACATTTCTCGCTAAGAGGGAGTGTTGATTTGTGGTAGCATTGGATGTGCTCTAGCCATGAAAATTGGTGGAGAGGCTAAGGCACATAAGATTTCCAAGGCCTAGAAATTGTTTTGAGAAATTCCATCTGAATGAGGAGTTTTTAAAATAATTAATATTTTTAATGGGTTCCCAAGTCTAAACTTAGGAAAATAAAAATATTATTGGGCATTAATAAAGATAAGGATGAGAAGCCTCTAAGAGACGAGGATCAAGTCTATTTTAATCTCAGCTGTTGATTAGAGACTTAATCTCGGCCGTTGATTCATCAATAGGAAAAGTATAAGAGAAGACTTGAGGGTCAGTTGGAGATACACCAGCAGATACTCAGTATCTCAAGGAAAATTGTTTCTCAAAGAGAAGGAGATCGATTTCTGTTAAGTTATGGTAGGTTCTATGCTTGTAACAATTTACTTCTTTTTCTTATTATATTCCACAGATTAGCAATCACATATATATAAAGTAAAGTGCAGATAGAACATTAAACAATCGACAGAAAACAAGCCAAGACACGAGACACAAGATGTGGCGGCTAGCCAGGGACAAACCCCACAATGTGTGGGGAACCTTTGATCAAATCTTCTTTTATCTTCAATAATTCAGCAGAGAGAAATAGTACAATAAATCTGATTCATATCAGCAGTAGCAAACCCTAGATCAGCAGCATCACCATTAGCGGCTTCATTATCAAACTAGGGCAAACGATATCTCACAAACCGACCGTCGGATTGACTTCATTCCACCACCAAAAGTTTCAGCTTCCAGAGGAGGTCCAGATGAACCTACAGTGCAGTTCCAAAGAGGAGATCTTCTAGGCCTCGCAAGTCAATCTTTACTTCTGTAGTTGCAGCGTCAGTTTCAGCAGTTTCCGGCTTCAAACTAGGGCTGTCGATATCTTGCAAACCGTTCATTGGATTGACTTCATTCCACCACCAAAAGTTGCGGCTTTCAGAGGAGGTTCAGATGAACCTACAACGCAGTTCCAAAGAGGAGATCTTCTAGGCCTCGCAAGTCAATCTTTACTTCTGCAGTTGTAGCGTCAGTTTCC
>APFE030580899.1:0-11897 GCA_000404065.3 Pinus taeda
CATCAACATACAAAACATTTCCAGCTTTGACCTTTTCTTTCAACTGAGCAATGCCATTTCCTTTTATGGCTGCAGGGGTATCATTTCCAAAAGAAACTTTCTTTCCCTTTTCTAAAGCAGTATATGATCCAAGTTTTTCTTTATCCCCTGTCATATGCTTCGAACATCCACTGTCAATGTACCGTTGATTTTCCTATCCTTCTGCATATAAAGCTATCCCACATCTTTCTGGTTGTGGTTCCTTCATTCTCCATGTTTTGGCACTTGAGGTTTGTTCCTTCTGAGTTGTCTTCCAAAACCTACTCCTGCATTCAGAATCTTCATGACAAAAATTATTACAAATAGAACATTCAATTTCACTTTCAAGGGCGAAAAAGTTGTTATAGGTCCTCTTCGTGATTGCAAGCATACTTCTTTGTTTTTGAGCCACTCTAGTCATGATTGTCTTATAGGCAACACATTGAGCTACTTTGTGACCAAAGTTATGGCAACAGAAACATTGGCCATTGAAGAAATTCCTACGACTATCATCCAACTGATTGTAGTTTCTACTGACACCCATTCTTGAAGAAAATTTGGAAGATTTTACCTGTGGCTGGTTGTAGCTTCTGTTTGTCCTTAAGGTAGCATGCCCTTGATTTTCTTGATAGACTTTGTTAGTTCTTGAGGATGACTGTCCCTGATTTACTTGATGCGGCCTTTGCTCACTTCTTTTAGCTGCATCAAGATAACTTTTGGAGGTGGAAGGTTGAGATGCTTCTCCATTATATCCTAGACCTGTCTTGATTAGAGGGGAATGTTGCACATTGATAATCTCATCTAGATTTTCGTATCCTTTAACAAATTTAAGATTAAGGGCCTTTGTTTTCATAATTTCTTTTCTAAGGCCAACAATTTCATATTCTAACTTCTTAAGGAATTTCTCTTTTTCATCAAGTTGAAATTGCAAAGTATCAATGATCACATTCTTTTCTTCTAAACATGTTTTGAGTCTAGAAATCTCTTCATAAAAGCCATCCACATCTATAGCATCCATGTAATCATCATCTTCGAAGGCCATTAAAATTTTATAGTGATTACCTTGTTCATCTTCATCGCTATTTGATAGTCCATCACTATCTTCATGAGTGTAGTAGCCTTTCTTGTTTGCACTCTGTTTCTTGTTCCATCTAACAGGTTCCTTCCCCTTATCCTTGTGAGGACATTTGGCAGCATAGTGACCTACTCTTCCACAAGCAAAGCATTTGAAAGGTAACTTACCTTGGAATCGTCCAGCACCCCGTTGAAGATTTTTGACAAAATTTGATTCTTCTTCTTCATCTGATATGTGTCCTGACTCATAGTAGATTCCTTTGCCAGAAGCCTTGAAGGTAGCTTCTCTCCTGTCTGATGGTCCTCCTTTCTTCATTTCATAAGCAGTTATAATTCCATGCAGCTGTGACATTTTAAGGTTTTCAAGATTATCCTTTTCTTCTATTACAGAAACTTTAGATTCAAACCTAGGGGAGAGAGATCTTAGAACTTTTTCAACCACAACAGCCTCTTTTACTTCTTCACCCAATTTTTTCATACAATTAACAATATCATCTACATGAAGAAAATAATTAGCCACACTTTCATCATTATACATCTTGAGATTTTCATACTGAATCCTAAGGGTTTGAAGTTTTGCTCATTTTACCTGATCATCTCCTTCATAGCTTAGAACAATCTTGTCCCATATCTCTTTTGCAGATTTAAACTGCATAACCTTGACAAATTCTGATTGAGATAGACATCCTAATAGAGTATTGACCGCTTTTACATTTGTTTCATACTTCTTCTTCTCAGCCGGATCTGTAGGAGTTGTTGATGGAAAAGTATACCATGTATCTATGATATCCCAGACTTCTGTAGCAAGAGATTGAAGATAGGCAGTAACTCTTACCTTCCAATAAACGAAGTTTGTCCCATCAAAAATCGGTGGCCTGATTGATGCTTCCCTCTCATAGTTGCTCATGATGAAAGATCTTCCTTCAAGCGATCAAGCTTCTTCTGAAGGACTTGGTCTGATACCAATTGTTGGAAATAATACTGAGGGGGGGTTAATTAGTATTATCAAATTCTTTTCAATATGTCTTCCTGATTTATACTTAATTTAATCTTCAGATATTGATCATTAACTTGTATGTCAGTACCATATAATAATGAGCATGAAACAAGAAAAAAAGATAGTCACACCAAAGAACACCGGATATAAGGTGGAAACCCAATGTGGATGAAAACCACCTACTGCAATATGTCTCTATATTCTTTTAATTAGAAACTTCTTTTACAATGATTTTGTACTAGTGCAGTCCTTTACCAGTACGCAGGCCGCAACCTGCAGAGAGCTACAACTCTCTCTCATTTTCCAGTCTCTCCTGGAAGGGAGGTACAACCCCCTTAGCTCTTTTACTTCTTTGAGGACCACATTTCATTAATTTTCAAACTAGATCCATGGACATCAAATAGTCATCAAGTACATGCAAATCACCCAATCTCCTTATACAATCAACCAGTGAATCACCCAACACTTCAGAAAGCTGTAAATAGAAAAGTAATACCAGAAATCTAAACCCAGAATTATGCTGCAATAGATAAAATATAGTCAACAAAAGTTTCAAGATAAGACCACCACTTCACGAAGAGGGGCCTCCGAATATCCGCAACTCTTCTGAGTCTAAACTACGCAGATCTACACTGGTGGTTCTTCTGCTCTGCGTACTTCTTCTCAGGTCCACACCTTCACTGACTAACAGACAACGTACCTCCGCACTATGCCTTTTGTCGCACTGCGTACCTCACACTTCTCCTTTTCCAGCGCTAAGTTCGGCCCGCACTTCGCTTTCTCATGTACTGCATACCTCAGATTGAGCCTTTTTCTGTGTTATGTATCCCTGCACTGCTCCTTTTGTTGAACTACGTACCCCGCACTACACCTTCAGATCGCCTGCGAACTTCTGATTAGGGCCAAAATAACAGTCCTCCAATGTGCCACAGTCAGTCAGATCCACAGATCTGTGCATGCGCCCAAGAGACTTATCAATAGATTCACCTTAAGTTTTCTCCTTGATTTAGATCTAGCTTTAAAAACCAATCACCCAAAATTTCAGATCCTAAGATATTCAAATTTCACAAGTGTGTGGCCAAGGGATCTCCTTTCCTTTTTATAGGCAGGCCTTTCTCAATACCATGGTCCAAAACCATAATAACACAATACCATGAACCCAATACTTGGGATCAATACTTTTGGATGCAATACCATGGACCAAAACCATTTGATCAAAAAATGTCAGACTAATACCATGAACCATTCATGAAGATTCCCATGTGCACGTGCTTTTATGCATTGGAGAGCATGAAACTGGGGTCCGCACCTTCTAAACGTATCACCTGCGAGCATGTATGCACTCCTTGGTCAGAGTACCTGCGGGTCCACAGCTTCTTCTAGGATTACCTGCGGGTATCTTAATTTCCATGATTTTGAGTGCCTGAACTGAGATCTGCCACAACAGTGAGTTACCATCAAGTACAACACCTGTACCATAGAGCCAATCCAGAATCATAATACCAACAATGTGAGTGTGAGAGCTGGTGCATTACTGTTTCCACTAGTCATAAGAAAAATGTATTATCAAGTAAACATGAATCTAGAGTTGTATTATCTTATAGTTGTAGGAAATATAAATGAGCATTGTGTGTTTTAGAAAAAAACAAGAGAAACCCTTGTTTGGAATTTCCATAATTGTTCTATCTATAAGGGATTGGCCCTATGTGTTATTTTTAAAGGAAATGTTTTTAGGAAATATATATAACAGTGAATAGTAAGACTCAAGCTATTTAGAAAGTTTTCTTAACATTAACTAAAATGGACTAAGGCCTAGCATGGTAGAGCACTAGCATAACTAGTTGAATAAAATCCAAGAGAAGGGTTGTGATAAAGGCAGGAAGCCAAAACACTAAATACCTAGAAGATACTATAACATTAACAAGAAAACCCTTGAAATGTAATTTTCCCCTTATGTTTCCAAAGAACATTATGTAGACTAACTTGCAAGGTGACCTTGGTTAGACATCATAACTCAGTAAGAAAGAATAAGACACAAATAAAATCCAGAAGGAAGTGAACTCAAAATTACCCTAAAAGGGTAGGTATAACTCCCTGTCACTAACAAAGAACAAGGGTTTGTGCTTAGAAACCCTATCAAAAAGGAAGTAAGTCTCACTATAATGACAAGAAATAACCATATTAAGGGTTTAAAAATATAACAGTAAAATCTTGACTTCACTTGAGAAAGTTGATGTTACAAAATTGGAATCACCACGAAAACGCTATAGCCACATGTTGAGACTGTAGGGAGGAAGCCCAAATCTTCATGTAGTAATAATGATAATTGAAAGATAAAAAAAAAAGCCATCACCATATTAATACAAGTATAACGAATAAAAACCTGAGAAAATGCACACGAAGAAACTTGAAAATAATCCAAGGCTATAAAAATAACCTAATCATTAAATCTTTCCTCTAGTAGCATCAATGTGTCTAATAATCCTTATTAAAACATATAATATAACCATATAATCATTGGGTAGCTAGCTCAAACAGAGGATGAAACCCTAGCACTTTGTTTTCCTTCATAACTGTAGAGTGTCACTCTCAGAGATGACCACAAAAAGGGAACAGATTGAGGAGGAGGGAGGGTTAGTTCATTACCCTAACCATCAATTGATCCTTCTCCACCATCAAAGTGTTGGAATAGATAAACACCATCCATTATGTTTCTCCATGTGGCTCACAAATGGATTAGCTCAATTCATTCAACCATGTGGCCTCCATCACGTGAAATGAAAACATAGTTCGACCCTCCGATAATTAAACCATAGTACCAAAAGAAAGTTCCTCAAGATTACACTATCACACTTATGCATATAAAAATCCTAAGGTAAGGCACTGAAGTTCTTAAGCTCACCCTTGGCTGTAGTAAAGTTCATATCTAAACAAAGTTAACAATTAATGATTAATAGTTAAAAATGTTTACACGTAGACACACTACATGCTATCAATTTAACATCGTCATGAGTATTAATATAGTTGAAAGAAATATATTAAGTGATATGTAGGGATAAGGATATAATTTAAATGGTCCAAGTACCACAACAACTCCATGTATGAGAAACAAGGTAACCATTAGAGAAGAAAATAGTAAAGAATGCCTCATAAGCTAAGAATAAACTTGAAATGGTGAATGTAAATTTCCCTTCATGTGTTAATAAGGTAATGGTTAAAATAACAGTAACAAGGATGGTGTAAATGTTCAGCAAAAACAAATAAATTGTTACTGATTAAACAATAAGTGTTATTTGAGTCAATTTTAGAGACATGTTACATATGGTATCAAACCAATAGGTTGCAACACTATGACTTATGAGCTTGATTATGATATTGTTTAAAAAATAAATGCCCTATTTTCCATAGAAAAAGAGTAAGTAAATAATAGGAGATATAATGGCATGTTCTCTAGAAAAAACACACATAGGCAAAGGCCGAATTTGAGTACATTTGGGGGAAAAAGCGCCACTTCCTATAGTACAATTAATGAACATTGTTAGATACTTGAGAAAATATTTAGTAATCCTCCATGCATACAATGAAAAAATCCTAAAGGTCTATGTGGAATAGGAAACACAGTAAAGAATATAATAGATTGATGAAATATTGAGACTATGGAAACAATAATCGAGGAGGAGGAAAGAGGAGAGACTTCCATGAGGAATAAACTTTATGATTTCACCGACAGTAAGGAAGATGAATATGATAATCAATAAGATAATAGTGCAACTAAATAACCTTTAAATCAAGGAAAGAAACCAAAAAAGATTCGCAAGGGAAATTCAAAAAAATTAGCCCGCAACCTATTATGGAGAATCTAAAGAAGAAGAAGAGGCATGGATGATTAATTAATTGTTATTTTCAAGTATATGATTATTCTAGTAATTTAAAGCTAAATTAGCTAAATACTAGTTATAGGGAAGAACATAGAATTGTGCACAATTTGGAAGATAAGCACATTAACTGGGAGGAATTTCAAATATTTTTCAAGGAAAAATACTTAACTAAAATACATTATGATGATAATGCCAAGTAATTTCATGATTTGAAACATGACCAAGTGGCAATGGATGAATTAGTGACAAAATTTACACACTTTCTGAGATGTGTTCCATATACACAAGAAGAAAAAGCTAACATATAATGTTTCATTAACTTCCTTCCTCTCTCATTTATAGAAGGAATCAAATATGGTAACCCAAAAATAATGCATGAGGTCATTCAAAAGGAAAGAATTTGCCACCTAGAAGATAAAACATATAGAAAAATGTGAAATTATGGCCCAATAAAAATAAATATAGATTTGCACATGGAGGAAAAGGAATAAAATCTAATTCTTTTAATAATTTTGGTAACAGAAACAAGAGTTGGAATTTTAGAAAAAGCAATAATTAAACATAAAGGAATTAGACTAAAATTGGATCTAAATAGATAGTCTGAACAATAATGGATTCAATGGGAATGAAATGGAACCATTAAAGTTTTGGGTCTATAGAGAGCCCATCTTTTGTGGAACTCCCCATATAACACAAAATATGTGCAAAATTTACAGAATATTCAAGAGGTATCCATAGTCAATGATGCCTCCAAAAATAGTACTCCTATTAATGCAATGTTGGAAGAATGATAGGAAAAACATCAATCCACCTTGGTGGACATAAAAGGTAAAATTTTGAACCAACGTGTTCCTGTTTTGATAGATCCTGGTGCTAGTTTGAGTTATGTTAGTTCTTAGATTGTAGAAAAATGTAAATCTGTTGACACCTAATCATCAGGATTTGGTGAATAACTGAAATTGATGTAAATAAATAATAGAGAATATGAATAGTCACCAGGAGATGAAATGAACAATCTCTCCCTCATGTATATAATAAACACCAACCTAAATTAAATCAACGAATTGTTTTGAGGAGTTACTACCTGGTCTAACATGGTATTAGAGCCAGCTCCCGAAATTAGTTTTTGTGTAACTCCCAGTGTCAGTTTCCTACCTATTTTCTACCTAGTTGCCTGAAGCCTGCTCTAGGCAGTGTCATATACATTTTTTTGTTATTGTATGCATTTTTAAAGTTTTCTCCCTCTGTCAAGTTTGTGCCCTCTGTCAAGAGACCTCGTGTGAACATTGAACGTTGGTGAGTGAACACTGTCATATGCATTTTTTCAAATGAATGTTGGTGCTCTTCATTTTCATTTTCAATGTAGAAGCTCTTGTTGCTCCTGTGCATACATCCCAGGCTAGCAGCAACAATTTACCATTGTGGTGCGATGAGCATTCCTCCATTTTTTTGACATGCTGGCGCTACAGTGTTTTTGGTATGTATAAAGGCACAATTTTGATATACGTAATGCTAATATATATTTAAAGGTTTTCTCCAAAAAAAAAATAGTGTTTCATATACATAAATGTGAAGGAGGTATCTGAATAGTGTATGCAATCATGGTTTGTGCCTTTTGGATAGTTTTAATACATCATTTTAATACATGCACACTACCTCTCCACTAGTAGCCATACTGTTTTCCCGCACTGCCTCACTGGTTGTGTGTATTTTTTGGAGAATGTCGAATGTTGCTGCAATAACCATATGGGTTGAGCTCTTGCAAAAAAATAGATTAATGTGTTGGTTGGGATATAAAAGGTTATTTATATTTTGATGATCATGTGCAGAAGAACCTAACCTATGATTTTTTTACATCAAAAGCACATTTTTCTAGCGGAAGTATTTTTTAAAACAGTATACGGATTTTACAATACACAAGCTTTTTTTCCAGCAAAAGTTTTTTTATAGTATGCATTCAATCATATCTATTGTGGGAATAGTTCTTACTGGCAAGGACAACTATCTTGAGTGGTCCCGCATGATAAAACACACCCTCATTTTCAATGATTTGTGGAAAGGAGTGTGTATTGGAGACAGAGACAAAGAGCCATAATAGCCTACCTCAAACAAAGATCTTGCCATTTGGGAAAATAAGAATGGAAAATCCTATGCATTAATTGCAGCTTCTGTAAGTGAAAAGGTGAGTCACCATATTTCACCATTTTCAACTGCTTTTGAAGCCTTACAAAAGCTGAAAGAACTCTATGACTCACATTCTACAGTTGAAGTTGTTCAACTCATGATTAAACTCTTCACTCTTGAATTTCAAAATAATGATCCTCTTGCTCTTGCATATAAAGTAAAATATATAATGCATGATATCAAAGCCACTAATGTTGAATTATATATTCCTCTTATCACTTTTCTCAAGGCACTTTATCCTTCTTACTCCAATTATCATGAGTCATTGCAAGCAAATGGAAATCTTAAAGATATTACCTTTTACTCTCTTGTAAAAAACATTGTTCAAAGAGAGAAAGCTTTTGGAAAGAAGAAAACCCTTGAATCTTCTGAAGAGGCTATGTGCCTTGCTCATAAAGAAAAGAATCCTGCTTAAGATTCTTCCAGAGGAAGAGATGGTTGAAGAGGAAGAGGAAGATATTTCAGGAGGGGGGGGGGCGGAAGGGCAGACACTCTCAAGGAGAAAAGGAAGACTTGGACTGCATATGCTGCAAAAGAAATGGATCACATGATGCCTCTACATGCAAGTTACCATGGGACAAAATTGAGCAGCAAAGAAACCAACAGAAAGGTAAAATTAATGACACAGAAAAAGGTAAAGCACCCGAATCCACTCATTATGTTGTCGCACAATGTAATATTAGAGTAAATGAAGACTTATTTAATGCTTCACTTGCTTCTTAGAAAAATGATTGGTTGCTTGATTCAGGAGAAACTTGCCACATGACTCATAGAAAATATTTTTTTGAAGAATTTATTGAAAATGTTGATGGAGCAGTATACTTTGTAGACCAATAAAAAATCAAGCAATCAACGCTTGGCACAATCAGGCTTAAATTTCCTGGTCTTCCAGACTTTCTTCTGCATCAAGTTCTATACCTCCCACAGCTGAAGAGAAACTTGTTGTCCTTGGTCCACATCTACCAACAAGGTCACTCCATTCATATGTTTGATGACAAGCTTGAGGTGAGAAAAGCATCTGACCACTCACTTGTCATGAGGGGAATAGAATAAGAAAGGCTTCTCAAGATGCAAGGTACCTCTGCTCGTGCACAACATTTCTCATACAATTCTCATTATAAAGAAGGTACACTTCCATCAAGTTTATTATGGCATGCTAGATTTGGACATTTTAACTATGACAACATCCGCTTGTTAAAGAAAAATGGTGTTGTTGGCTTGCGTACAATTCCTCGGAAATTTAAGCAATGTGATGCTTGCATTCTAGGAAAGCATAGCAAACAGTCTTTTCATGATTCACATTCAAGAGCACATAGAAAACTTGAATTCGTTCATTCAGATTTATGTCGTCCAATGCCTGTTCCTTCTACAAATGGAAATAAATATATGATGACATTTATTGATGACTACACCAGAATGTGTTGGGTTTATTTATTGAAGATAAAATCTGATGCTTTTCAAACATTCAAGAACTTTCATAAATGGATTGAAAATGATGCACAATCTCATATTGGGTCTATTTGCATTGATAATGGAAAAGAATACACATCAAATGAATTTGAAAACTATCTTTTCCAACATGGGATCAACATCAAACGACTGTGCCTTATAATACCCAACAGAATGGTGTAGCTGAAAGAATGAATAGACAATCTTAAATATGGTACGCTCCATGCTCTTCTTCAAAAATGTAAAAATAATGTTTCGAGCTAATGCTATTCTATGTGTTGCATATATAAAGAATAGATGTCCATCTAATGCTATTAGAAACAAGACTCCATATGAAATGTTGTATAGGCACGTTCCTTCGGTAAAACATCTCAAGGTCTTTGGTTCCACCTATTATGCCTTGATACCAAAGGTACATAGAAACAAACTTGGTGGAAGAAGTCATAATTATATCTTCCTAGGGTATTCAAACACCTCCAAGGCATACCATCTCTATGATGAAGTCAATAAAAAGTTTGTTGTATCTAGAGTTGTAATTTTTCTTGAATCATCCAAATCTGACAATGTTGTTGAGCAGCAACTTGATTTCTTAGATAGATTCACAAATGCAAAATCATTTCAAGAATTTGATAATCCGATTCCACATCTTGAAGGGGGGATTCCTATACTAGATCAACATGTGGAATCTTCTTTTCAAGAACTCTCTCCCCCGCATGAAACTCCAACAACGGATGATGCTTTAAGTGATGTGATTGATAGAATTGGGAGACTCAATCTTGATTCAATCCCAACTCAATCAATGGAGCAGCCCAGACCATCTGAGAAAGGTCCTCCAAAGTGGTTGATAAAGACACTTGAAAGTTCTCATCTTGATGAGGTTGGAAAGATAGGAACTAGAAATTCAAACTGGAAAAATGGAGGTGATGTAGATGACTCTAATTCACCTATTGATATGGATGTTTCTTATGATTGTGAATCAAATTTGTCTACATATTTTGAACCAAATTCCTTCAAAGAAGTTTCTTCTCATGATAAATGGAAAGAGGTGATGCAAAAGGAGTGTGATGCCCTCATAAAGAATGGCACTTGGAAGTTGTTTGATCCTCCATTAGGAACCAAACCAATTTGCTGCAAGTGGGTCTACAAGAACAAGTATAAAGTTGATGGCTCACTTAATAAGCACAAAGCCAGGCTTGTGGAAAAAGTTTTTGCACAGAAGGAAGGGGTCGATTCTGAGGAGACTTTTTCCCCCATAGCAAAATGGACTACCATCAAGACACTTTTTTCCCTAGTAGCTCAGAACGGTTGGAAAGTCCATCAAATGGATGTAAAAACTACTTTCTTGAATGGAGATCTAAAAGAGAATGTTTTTATGTCCTAGCCTAAAGGACTTGTTGTGAAAGTACATGAACACAAAGTATGCAAACTTGTGAAATCCTTGTATGGCCTCAAACAAGCACCGCGAGCCTGGTATGAAAAACTAACTGAGCATCTTCTGAAACTCAATTTCAAACATTATGATCTTGATGATGCAACTTTATTTGTTTAAGAGAAGTTGGAAAGTAGTTGTAATATCGTGTGGTATAATGTATATGATTTTTGATGATAGGGAACAATGAAAGATTACATTGCATCTATAAAGAGGAAATTGGGGAAAGTTTGAATGACGATTTGTCTATGTTCATACTATTTGGTATTGAAGTACTCACTATCGAGTCCATGGTTTCTTCATGAAGGAAGTACACTTGGAGATCTTGCTGAATAGGTTTTTGCTATGAAAGCTGCAAATTCCTCTTACTACTCCAATGGAACAAAGCTTAAAGCTCACATCTATTGCAGGAAAAAAATTGGAGGATGCAACAAAGTATACGACAACTTGTAGGAAGTCTCAACTACCTAACTACTACCAGACCAGACATTTCGTTTGCTGTTGGAATCCTCTCCAGGTTTATGCAAAGGCCTTGTGAGGGACATTGGTCTGCTGCAAAAAGAGTTCTAAGGTACTTGAAGGGAACTCAAGACCTTGGAATCAAGTATACACAGGTAGACGACTTCAGCTTGATTGGATACTCTGATTCAGACTTCGATGGAGACAAAGAAACTGGAGTATCTACTTCAGGATATGCTATGAATCTTGGATCAGGAGCTGTCTCTTGGGGATCATGCAAACAATCAGTTCCAGCAGATTCCACAACAGAAGCAGAATACGTGGCAGCAGTTGAAGCAACAAAAGAAATTGTGTGGCTCAGAAAAATTCTTGAAGATTTGTAGGTGAAACAAGTACAATCAACTCCACT
>APFE030580899.1:15603-36444 GCA_000404065.3 Pinus taeda
CTACGGCCCATTTGCAACTAACTGTGGTTCCGTTATTAATTGCGGATTAACCACTTACAATTATTAATATGGGCTTTATTGACTCTTGACTATGACGTGGTCCTATTACATAGATAAGGGGGTTAGGGTGGGACCCTAACAGATTTCCACGCCAACACATTTTCAAACATGGATTGTGAATGTTTCTAAGACTATTCTTTAAATGTTTATGGTTCATGTTTGATTTCATTAGTATTGGAGTAATTGAATTATTTCGCCGACTTCAATGCTTCTTGTTGGAAATGTGTTGTTATTTTTATAATGACCGTCACATCTTTGTTTACTATTTCTCTTGATGTTAGATAATACTTTCTCTTTTACGTGTGTCTCCATTAGGGTAGCACTATTACTTCTCTCTTAGAGGCTCACTTTATTTTCTCCTCCACAGTAAGAGAACCTTGATACATATGCTATTGAACATTCACAAGGTGCACTCACTTGCTCATTCAAAAGGACATTTGCACTTCTCTCTTTTGTTGACAGCTAAATCCAAGGCATATCTTTAAGAAAATAGTAGTTGGGATGTATTTTGTATGGGGATCCTACACCAAATAGTGTGAGGTCTAGTTGGGACCTTGTCGGGGAGATCCCCTGTATGTTGGTGGTATCCAACAACGTCAACATTCTGGTGCTAGAAGGAGGGCCGCTAGTCTTTTATGGCTGATAACCCTGCACATCCCAACCATTCTTTTTCTAGACAAGGTAGAAATATTCCAATTGCCACTTCAACTCCTATTATTGAAGTAGGAGGGTCTTCTCAGCTTAGCCCATAATTAACTTGTGAGGTTAACTACGAGCAGGTTCGGGAAATACAATCCATAACTTGTTGATTCACAAAGGTATTAGATTAATTTTTGAAGTGCAAGATATTTCACATTTTCTGAGGAAGAAAGAAATAACACGTACCAATATACTAGTCTCTACAGTGGAATATTTGGTCTTTGCCACTATTGAAGAGTTTTCCAAGTCCACAAATGATACAATACATCAGGATCACCTTCCACATCTTAATGAAGGGTACAAGGATGATGTTTTTCTTTCTGACAATATCTTTGACGAATTAGATGATGAAGGAGAATACTCATTAGATTCTAATGAGGAGGAGGAACACAGAAACTAGAACATGGCTGACCAAGATTTGGATTGGATAGCCCAAGGTCCTCTTGCTCTTCCGGATAATCTTCATAACATGCCGAGACATTAGGAAAAGTTTCTATCAAAGTATGATCCAGATAAGAAGATGAAGGTAGAATATCACCTTGATGGTTTTTTCTTTCATCTACACATGTTGGAGGTGAGGTGTGATGATGTTTCTTGCAAAATTTTCCCTTATAGATGGTAGATCAACAACATGGTACCATAGCCTTCCCCCGTTAATTCGATCCACACTTGGAGGGAGTTTAAGAAGTTATTTCTTGAGAAATTTGATGATGATATGACTCCCGCCATGTTACTGAAAGAGCCTAGAAGCATCAATATGGGGGAAGAGGGGAAAGTGAAATATTTCAATCAAAAGTTCAATCATATATTGAACAAGTTTCCCTTGGGCATGCAACCACACGATTCGATTATTGTCAATTATTACACAGTTGCCTTTCCCACTAGAATTTCTTAATTTGTGAAAAGAGGCGTAAAGGAAACATTGACATTTAAATTTGTGGAAGCGATCACCGTTGAAAAGGACTTGCGTGCGATTGAAGTTATTACAGATGATGAAGAATCAAAGGAATCCAAAGAAACTAGTAGGAAGTCACAACCTTCTTTTATTAAGGCTAAAGAAAAGGAATCATCATACTTGAAATTGACGAGGATGGTGAAGACACTCACCAATGAAATTTCAAAAATAAAGAAACGGTCAAGCGAGACTTCCACTAGTAGTAAGATTCCCAATTCCTTCCCTTTTCGAAGGAATAATAGTAATAACAACAATCAACTCGCCAAGTCTGCATAGAGCTTGAATGTTGTGATGAATATAGAAATTATTGGCATGGAAAATTATTTCTCTTTCCACTAGGAATATCATTCAGAAAATACATGCCCTCAGTGGAACCACAACATGAACGTTATGGCTACACACATCATGGAATCTCTATTAGTAGACGAGCATGCATAACAAATAGAAGAAATAGAAGAACCTATGGCAGCTGAAGAAAACAAAAGTATTGGACATGTAGTGAATGCATATCACGATATCTACAATGCTGATAAGAAGAATATTGAAGAGCCACCACAAAATGAGGCCCATCCTCAGAAGCAAACTGGTCGATATAGTTTAAGGAGTAAAGGTCCCATATCTGAACATGAATTGGTAGGACATAAATTAAAGGAACAATTGATAAGAAAGATTTTACCACCATTCAATCATGCTCAGAAGGCATAGAGTAAGTCTGGGGATAGAACTAGTTCTAAGAACACTTACTCCAATAATAAGAGTAATTCCACCATTATGGAAGTGTCCAATAAATATACTCCTCTAGACGCTTCAACATTTCCTGCTATAGGTGAAATTATTGATTATAACATAGTGGAAGATATGAAGAAGATGTGAGCCAACATTTCTATCTATGAGCTCGCAAAGATCGTAGGCTGGCAAGAACTTATTATCCAAAACTTTTCACAACCTTCGATAGATGATAAATCTTATTCCTCTTAAAAGGTGTAAGGTAACTCTTTCGGTCCCCTTGAATCTATAGTGAATGTTGTAACACTAGAAGCTAACACTCCCAACCCTCCATTTTTATTAACTTTTAATTTTTTTAATTATAATGTCCATAATTGTTTAGTCGACTCTGGTGCATATTTTAATGTAATTCCATTATCTGTTGCGAAGAAAATAAATGCTAAATGGGAAAAAACCAATGCACAAATGATTCAGTTGGGCAGGTCTCTTGTCCAGGCCATTGCTAAGCTTAAGAATTTACTTATCAAATTATCAAAAGATGACTGATTTCACCAATATATAAATATTGTAATTGAGGACATACCAGAAGCCTATGATGTACTTCTTAGCAGAGATTGGTCTATAAAATTGCAAGGGTATTTTGCAACAGAATGGTCACACTTGTGGCTTCCCTCTAAGCGAAGGAATAATCATATTCAAGTGGAAAGTGAGCCATATATGAAGCATACCATGATACCACTTGAGGGACACAAAGAGCCTCTTAATTTTTCTAATCTAATTTTGAAGAATTCTTTTCCTGAAACTGATATTGGGTGTTATCAGGCACAACCATCACCTGTTCCACCAGATACACAACTAGAGCTCCTTCGTTGTTCTCCATCTAGTGAAAATGAAACATGTAATATAGTTGTACATAATAATAGTAATAGTAATAATAATAGTATAGGAAGTAGCTTAGTAGCTCATGATATTTGGACTCTATATTTTAATGGTTTAAATACATAGGATGATTCCTGAGCTAGTTTTGTGCTTACGGACCCACACAATAAGAATCATATCCTCTCATTCCATATAGAGTTTGAGTCTACAAATAATACTTCCGAATATGAAGCACTCGTCCTTGGATTGAAAAAGGCTATCGATATGAAGATAGAAATTCTCAACATAATCGGTGACTCAGAGATGGTCACTCATTAGGTACGAGATACTATCCATTGTGTCTCACCACATCTTAAAAACTACTAGCAGGAGGTATGGATTTTAATTAATCATTTTAAAACTTTCAATATTATTTTTGGTCCTAGACTCATAAATGTTGTAGTAGATGGATAAGTAAACACAAATACTAGGATGTGGCCATTGAAAAGTGGGTTTCTATTGAAATTGTATATAAACCATTTGTGCCAGACAATGTCACTAACTTACATGTTTTCAATGACGACCAACAAATACTGCACTTTATGGCTAATGTGGGTATATTAAAAGATGCTGCCATAGATGGGGATGAACATTATCAGAATTTGTAGGACTCATCCAATACAATGAAAGGAAACACTATGCCCTAAGGGTGTGGTGTCCCTGGAGAAGTTATATGACCTGCAAAACTGATTTAGAGTACCAACCAACACGAAGAATAAGAGATCAAATTTATCATATGAACAAGTCAATCTTGGGACCCAAGAAGATCCGAAGTATGTGAACCTCGATACATGTTGTTCTCCACAGGAACAACAAACATTTATCTACTTATTCAAATAGTACCATGATGTATTTTCATGGACATTCAACAATTTAAAGACATATGCCATTCATATTATCCAACACATAATTCCTATAAAATAAGGGGTAAATCCTTTCTAGCAGAAATTATGAAAATTTCATCCAACACTGGAACCCCTTATCCAAAAGGAATTTAGAAAGTTGTTGGATGCTCGGATCTTCTTCAAAGTTAGATATTCCACTTGAGTTTCCAACTTGGTCACAGTTAGAAAGAAGTCTGGTGAAACACGTTTATGTGTTGACTTTTGAAATCTTAACCTGGATTCCGATAAAGACAATTACCTAGTTCCAACCATGGAAAAAGTCCTTTAGACAATATTTGGGTCTAAAATGTTTTCGCTACCAGATGGTTTCTTTGGTTATAATCAAGTGCTAGTAGCAGAACTAGATAAGTTAAAAACTACCTTCCGAACAAAATGGGGGACATTCACTTTCAAGAGGATGCCATTTGGAATTATAAATGTCAGTGTAACTTTCCAAAGAGCGACGAAAATCACCTTCCATGGCCTTATAGGTTAGAGTGTCGTTGTTTATTTGGATGACATCATTGCGTTTTCCAAGAAAATAATAGATCATGTACGTCATCTAAAATAGATATTTGATTGGTGTCGGAAGTATGGGATTTCCCATAATCCCAAGAAGAGTGTCTTCAGTGTCTTCGAATGGATTCTACTAGGGCATATCATTGTGAAATCAGAATTAAGATTGATGTCGAGGGGGTCAAAGCCATAACGCATATCTCATTCTCAGTAAATAAGAAGACCATGCAATCTTTCTTAGGGGATATTAAGTTCCTAAGAAAATTCATCTCTAATTATCCTCAGATAGTTAAGCCCATTTAGGAGATGATCAAGAAAGATGCAATATACAAATGGGATAACAAGAAAAGGATGCCTTCGCTCAGATCAAGCAGGACATTTCTGATGAACCCATATTATTCAATCTAGACTTTGGAAAATATTTCTTTCTCTACATGTTTGCTTTAGATTTTTTGATAGCGTCCATGTTGACTCAAAAGAATATTGAAGGAAATGAGCGACCCATCTCTTTTATGGGTTCTAGACAACAAGGGCCATAATTAAATTACTGTGCCATTGAAAAAACACATATGGTGTATATAAGGTAGTTAAATATTTCAGGCCCTATTTATTAAAATCTCACACAATCATATTCGTACCTCATCCAAAGGAAAGAACATTGTTCATGCAACAAGAGATCGGTGAGAAGAGGGCTAATTAGATGACCTTTCTACAAGAATATGATCTGGAATTCAAACCAGTTCATACCATAA
The DNA here is from genome assembly GCA_000404065.3 of Pinus taeda. Lineage (NCBI taxonomy): Eukaryota > Viridiplantae > Streptophyta > Pinopsida > Pinales > Pinaceae > Pinus > Pinus taeda. Next base: position 21,114 of record APFE030580899.1, read on the forward strand.
AGGGTCATGGCCTATGTAAGATAGTAGTTCAAGCAAGAGACACTCTCGAGCAAGATCTTTCAAGATGGGAGCAGGAGATTGAAAAGTACAACATTGAGTATGTTCCTTAGTCCACGTCTACAACACCATTGTATGCATATTTACGACAATTTCTGGAGCATGGAAACTTTCCCTCGCAATTATCAAACAAACAAAAGAGGAAAATTCGTTTAAAGGATCTATCTTGTCAACTGGTTCATGGAGTGCTTTTCCGGAAGCACTACAATTATGTCTTATTGAGGTGCCTTGAGCCGCAGGATACAGAGAAGGTCCTTAAATATTTACACAATGGACTGGAAGGTGGCCACTATGCGAATGATATTATAACACATAAGGTTATGCAGACTGGTTATTATTGGCCCACTCTTTCAAGGATGTTCATGCCTACGTTCGGAAGTGCCAAGTTTGTCAAAGATGTGTCAGTCGTGATTAGAGGTCAACCGCTCCATTGCTACTAGTAGCAGTTGAAGAACCATTTCAACAATGGGGCTTAGATGTTATTGGAGAGATTTTCCCCCATTCATCAAAGAAACACTAATATATTCTCAAAACGACATATTATTTCACTTGGTGGTCAGAAGTAGTTCCCCTTAGACAAGTAAATGACCAGGAGGTCATCCACTTCTTGCAAAAGAATATCATAACCAGGGAAATGGTTTGGATGAATCAACAAATAATAATCTCATTCGCATAATAAAAAACCATCTTCTATGAACAAAGGAACTAGTATAAATCTTTGACCAATGCACTTTGGGTCGACTGTGTAACTCCAAAGCCTTCCTTAAGAACCTCTCCGTACTTTCTAGTTTATAGTAAAGAAGCTATCTTGCCCCTGAACTTGTATCTTCCATCCTTGCAAATCTCCCAAGAGTCACAAGGTAGAACTTGCCTTCTAGTTCAAAGCAGGATAGATATTTTACTCAAAATCGAGGAATAAAGGCTCAAGGCCAAAGAAAAATTTGTAGTGCATTAGAACCGTGTAAAGCTTTGGTTTGATAATAAGTCTGTAGTGGAAAATATATTTGATGTGGGTGAGTTAGTACTCAAGTGGGATAAACCCCATGAAGAAAAGGGGAAACATACAAAGTTCCAACCTTTGTGGATTGGAACATTTACTGTTGATGAGAAGCTCGACTAAAATACTTTCAAGATAAAATAATTAGATGGGAGGATCAACCCCCTTCCCCTAAATGGCCAATATTTAAAACATTACTTTCAAGAAAATCTACAAGTTTCACTTTCTGTACACTTTGTTTCGTGTCTTTTCTTTTTTGTTTGTGTTAGTTGTTCGTATGTTATGATGGTCATGTGTTGTTGTGTCACGTCTTGTCTATTGATCGTTGTACATAAATAAGACTTGGTGTAAATGTAAATGTCTCAAAAAACTTTGTGGTTTAATCAAATAGAAGTGTGACAATCACAATGCTTGGCTTTATGTTGTTCTCCTTCTTTTTTTGGGAAAATGCCATGGGTTGAGCTAAGTCCAGATGGAAAATACGATTCATCCAATAGGAGAACCTTGAGGGAACCTATTAGACTTGCACTTATTTTAGTATCTAAACTAATAAACTTGGTATAAATCTACTTTTTTGTTAACACTTGTCCAATCTAGTAGAGAATGGATAAGTGGAAAATCTAAAGTGAGCAAACCAATATCAGAGGTCTTAAAATACTTCTTTGAAGGTGTAACCTCCTCCTCTCTCAATAAGTCAAGGTCCCTCTTCCACCCATTGAAAATAATAAGTGTTGATGCATATTTATTTTTAAATAGCTAAATAAAGGGTGAAATAAGAGAAAAGCTTCTTACGCAGGGATGTGAAGCAAGCGACTTTGCTGAAGTACTCTCCAGGCTCGCTAGTAGCGAAGAAACATTTGTGCTCCTGAAGTGACTTCGTCGGGGCATTGAACATGCCTACTAGAAGTGAAGCAACACCCAATATGAAAAATCATAATTTGAATATAAAAGACTTGCTGCACACCTTATCCAATCCCAGATTGAAACAATTGTGGCATGGTGTTATCTTTTGCATGTTTCCAACCAAGTAGGGAAAAGTTGAGATGTTATGTATAAAACCAGGTTAAAAAGTGGAAATCAAGGCAATCAATACTTCTTGAAGGTCTGACCCTAAACCAAAAGCTATTCTCTGACAAAGAAGCTAAATTCTGCCCAATGTGTCGCCAAGAGTTGTCGCTGCAGTAACACCCTCTAAAATTTCACTACATTGGAATTGTGGAGCCTACTATCACCGTCATACCTAGTGTTGCCTTGATCTTCAAATGTCGTCTCATGTTATTCTATGTGTTTCAAGTGTCCTTTAATGGTCTCAAGTGTCATCACATTGGTTAGAACATCTTTAGGTACATTTCATGGTTGTAATATCTTTGTTGTTTTAAGACAAAATTTTTTGGTCGCAGTCACACACACTTCATTCATTGTACTTGAGAAATGTGTAAAAGGTTTTGTTTTTGATGTTAATTTATCATTGTTCAAGTTTGTCTAAGTTTTTTTGATGAGTTAGTACATGTTTCACATGGTTTTATGTTTTAAACTCATCATGTTCGCCCCTCGCCCTATATCTTAGACTTAAACAAATATTCGGTTCAAAGCCAAGCCATTGAGGCCAACAACACGTGAGTGCACTCTGAAGCCTTGATGGGGAATCCTTCGTTGTTCAGAAGTGTGCCCCGCATCGTCCAAGAGCAAAAAAAACACTCCTTAAGCCTCTTTCCCATTCCTTACTCCGAAATATGCCCTTAAAGAGACTAAGTCTTCCTTGAGTGCACTCCTTTGACTCAATAAGTGCACCATCCTTGAGTGCATAAGCGCACCTTGAAGGATTTATGTTCCACCCTTCAGCTTTCCCCAATGCGCCATGCACCCTCTTGGAACCTTTGAGCCCATGTGTGCACTTTGAAGACACAAAGCATCAGTCTTTAGCCTTCATGAGTGCGCCCTACTCCCTCTTGGGCCTCTTGGGTGCATGAGCACACCCTGAAATCTTGAAGCCTTCATCCATCAGCCTTTGGGAGTGCGCCCTGCGCCCTCCATCTCTCCCTTGAGTGCACAATTCACAAGGGAAGCATGAAGCCTTCCCCTTTGCCATTCAGACATGCACCATGCACACTACCTCGATTGTATTGCTCTTATAAGCGCATGAGCACATGCCGAAGCTTCGTAGCTCCCTCTTCTCAGGCCTTCAGCCTTTCAAAGGGTGCCCATGCACCCAAAAACTCCTTTTACCCCTTTTGAGTGCACTGAAAAGGAATGAACAAAAAATATGCACAAAACATGGTAGAATAGGAGATTTTCAAGCTGATGATTTCTTTTCATGAGTGTAGATACAAGTATTCCAGGAATAGCATGGTAAGAAAGCATGAGGAAGATCATGAAAAAATGAAAAACAAAGGAAGCATATAAAGAACAAAGACTACACTTGAATCTTGATGATCAAAGCACTTCAGAGACTCCATTAGATCAAAGACCCTTTGGAGGGTAAGTACATCAATGATTGAAGTTGCATGAAGAATGAAGATACATGTGGTGGCCATGTCATCAATCACTATTGGTCCCAGTCATCAAAGATAATGACATGTCATGTTCTCATCACATGATGATATAGAAGTCATAATGTATTATGTAATCATTTTAAATACAAACAAGTGGAAGTCAAAGAGTCATGTATGAACTAAAGAGTCATGGAACTCCAAAAGACATGTAATACCAAAGGTCATATGTAATTCCAAAAGTCATTTGGAATTCCAAAGGTTGTATAAGTCCAAGGTCACTAGAAGTTGTAAAGTCAAGAGTCATGAGGATGTGAAAGGTCATTCCTCAAGTTAAAAAATAGATCCTCATCTCTCATGTAGAGGAATTTAAACCTTGGATTCTCCCATAAGGCATTAGAGAGAGTGTTAGTACTTTTGGGGAGAAAGTAGTGGCTCTAACTCTCCATTGTTGGAGCTAGTGGTGTTCATTGTATTTATATATCTTGGGATTTTTTCTTAATATTGAAGCTTCCATGCAAACCCGTTCTCGCACATGGATTGTGAATGTTTCTAAGACTATTATTTGAATGCTTATGGTTCATGTTTTCTTTCATTAGTAGTGGAGTAATTGAACTATTTTGGTGACTTCAATACTTCATGTTGGAAATGTGTTCTTATGTTTATAATGATCCTTGCATATTTGTGAACTATTTCGCTTGATGTTAGATGAGCTTTTCTCTTTTACCCATGTCTCCATTAGGGTAGTACTATTACTTCTCTCTTAGAGGCTCACTTTATTTTCCCCTCTGCAGTAAGAGAACCTTGATACATACACAATTGAACATTCACAAGGCACACTCACTTGCTCATTCAAAAGGAGATTTTCACTTCTCTCTTGTGCTGACATCTAAATTCAAGGCATATCTTTAAGAAAATGACAATCGGGTCGTATTCTAGATGGGACTCCTACACCAAATGGTGTGAGGTCTAGTTGGTGTTGAGGAAAATAATTGCTTAATAATGATAAGAAACAACTAATCATATGAACACTGATTATCAATCCGAGGAATGACTTTTTATTTCAAGGCAATCAACAAAATATATGAAAGAAACTACCAACGACTAACACTTGTTCTACATGATTGGGTTCTACACTATCAAGCTCATTCAACAAGAAAGAAAATGTAAGACTTGAAAAAAAATACTAAATTTAAAAAGAAGAAAGTAAATGACAGGTAAATAATTATGCTAATCACATGGTTTGAATCAATACTAAATTAAATCACACCTTGCTGAATTAGAAATCTAACCTATTGCACCAAACATAATTCAAATTCCAACCTAGAGTAGCAAATTAAATGAAATCTACAAATTGCATGAAACAACAAATATGGAAAATGCAGCAACCAAAAAATTACGTAAAAAAAAAGAAAGAAATTTACTTTAAGGAATAACAATTGAAATTCAAGGAAACATGCACACAACTAAACTACTTTAGATGTTCAAGGCAACACCTCATCCAAGGTAGTGGGCCCGATTGTCAAAGAGTCAGTTCTACCTTGAAAAATAATTCAAATAATATTACAAGTAGACAATTATGAAATTCCACTGATAGCTCCTTTCATTAAAAATTATAAATAGATACAATACAACTCTGAGTTCTACCTCTAATTCAATAATTGTCCATGCCCTCTCTTTGATCTTTGTTTTCATTTAAATACACAGAGAGCAAAGACAAATTACAACTAATTTGATTACAAAATGATTTCCCCTTAAAATTTTGGGTTGATTACATAATCTCAATAAACAAGATTAGATCTTAAATATCTTTCCATCATCAATCAACTGGAGAAATTCGAATATGATTTTGCAACTAATGATAATTAGAAAACAACCACAACAACAAATCTAAAAAAATTCCCTTCAAAGAACCTTCCATTTCTCTCAATCCATACCTAATTTTGGAAAACTACTCATTCGAAAACTAATTTGATATGTTTAGCACAAAACTCGTGTCTCAGATTTTCAAGATTCATATTCATTTGCCTGAAAAGTCTAGTGCAAAGCTGTCACTTTTTATCCCAACAAATTTTTGAGTTGGAATATTTGATTATGAGCTAAAGATCAAATTTGCAATCTAGAAGAGATCTTGAAGGCTAAAATTGTGAGTGATATTATAACAAATTAATTGATAAATCATCATTGGAAAAATCATACATAATAATCTTTAGTTTATTAAAAATAAAGGAGAATAAATATCACTAATCCACAACAACATGAATAATTATAAAATGGAATTAAATGATAAATTATGATAAAATAATGTGATAAAAGAACCATGGAAATGGATTAAATATATGTCAAGAAATGGTAATAATAATGACAATTTAGTGGCTCAATATCTCCCACAAACTGAACATGTTCCATGTCCTCATGCAATCCAATGTCTCTCTATTAACCAAGTTGTAATACAATAACCAAGACACTCTCCCCAACTCAAGATATTGATGGAACAAAAGGTTTCTTCCCCAAAGGTTTCTTTAAAACAATAGTTATTCATTCTAGCAATGTTGGTGGAGCTATAACAATTTGCAAATTAATTTTCAATAATATACATATGAAGTTGCAATGAAATATGATACAAGTAACAATGAACTTCATTAACCATTTTCTCAAAATCTACAAACCATATTTTGTTGAAATTTTGTAGGCATATTTTTATTATATCAATGCTTCTCCATTCCAAATTAGAGATATCTGATGCATAGATCCCAAGATATAAGCAAAATGTCTGAAGGTGATAATGTTTAATTTATCAAAAACCATAAATCAGTTTTGCCTAAAATTTCATAGGTTTGTTCCTATTATCTTGATGCTTCTCCACACCGAAAATCAAAGCAATCCAATGAACAAATTTCAAGATATCAACCAAATGGTTGTATGGCTGTAGGTGATAGTGCATGATTTTTGAAATTTTACAAACTAGTTTAGCTTGAAATTTTCTAGGTTTGTGTATTTTAATGATACCTCTTTGTTGTCTAAAAATCACATGAATCCAGTTCATGGTTTTAAAGATAAGCATGAATCAATTCTTGCACTATATAAAAATGAAATTGTATGGATTAAATGAGGAAGGAAGGAGAAAAAATCCATCATGCACAGTAACTCCTCCCCCAAAGTGGAAAATTAGCATGCCCTCATGCTAAACTAGAAAAGAATTTGAGGTTGTTGCTACAATTGTTGTTGAAATCTTTGCTTGGTGTAAAACAACATGGAATAAGAGAGGTTTTGAGAATGAATAAGGATTTCAATGGATGATAAAGAGTATTGATGACATGGTCATGATAAATAAATTAATGAGAAATACACTCCCCCAAACTAAAAGAGTTTGTGTCTCTGAAGAATGGGAAGTTGTAAAGAATGGGAAATAGTGGTTGAAAAATATGAGTGAATAATGTTCAGTGGTTTTTCATGACATTCTCCTAAATTTTTAATAAATCAAAAACTTATGCTATTTTACCTCAAGTTTTACCTCTGTGAAAGCATGGAATGACATGGATGAATTGATATTTGTGGAAGTTGATGTAGGCTGAGTTGATGTTGGAAGTAATGTGGAAGGTGGAAGCAATGAAAGCTGAAAAAAAGTAATCATAAAGTGTAGCAGACTTTCTTTCCCCCAAACTAAGTAGTTTCCCTGATCTGAATTTGAAACTACTTGAAATGCTTAGCAAGGTATTCGATTCAGTAAATATACATGTTAACATGGTGTACTTGTCTTGCAGTTAAAAACAAATGAAAATTTCAGCTGTTTATGACTCATTTAAGTATAGTAGAATTATTTCCTTTTTCTGTTTAACACACTAAAACAGATTTGTTCTGTAAAATAACTCAACCACAGATGCAAAAGAAGTTGATGAAACAGTTCACCCCTCCTAGGCTACATCTGCTGGGTCCAAGGCTCCCAAATGGGTGTTTCCTTGATTTGATTAAAAGCTCAAAATGATTGTACAACTGAATACAAGCCTCTACAGGCAAAATGGACTGTAAAAATGGATTCAGAACACTCAAATCCTTCAGGATTGATTACTGGTTCTCATCCAATGGGTACCTGCAACCCTATATAGCTCCCACAATACTGGGCCCTATTGGCTCCTAGAACTTCCATGGAGCAAAAACACCTGCAAACGACCTCAAATTGCTCTCTAACCTGTGCCAATGGCTTCAGAATCATCTGATTACTCAAAATAAAATAAAAATTCGTCCAAAAAGGACTTTCCTAGCCAAAGCTATGGCTCATTCATTGAACTGCCGGTTTTTCCCTAAAAAAAACTCCAGTTAATTTTAGTTGAGTGCCAGTTAGGGCTGCCAAATATGGTGTGCCTGCCAATTTTGGCACCCTCCGCCAAATTTTCCGCCAGGTTAACCGCGCATTAAACTGGGCTTAATTGTTACATGTGATTGTATTTCCAAATCGGCGGGCAATTATTGTCGGATTTTGTGCCAAGCCCTTAAGAAACGGTGAGTTAAACTATAGTCAGGCTCGGGTTTCTGGCATATGTGACTACCCTTCACGCATTAAATGATAATCATATGTCTTATCTGCCGGCGGTTTAGGGATAAGCCCTGGTCATGGGCCACGGTCATAGACTATGGGGGTTGGCCCCCTTCGGGCCTCGCCAAATCTCATATTTAAACTTAAATAAACTTTATGCCAAACCCTTTTCAAGTTATGCCAATGTGGTTCATTGGCAAGACGTTGGACTTGTATGTCGGAGGTCTTGTGTTCAAAACTTACCAATGCCAACAATTTTATATATGCACCCAAATATAGATATGATGACATCACCCTGAGCCACATGGCAGCCTACCATTCGTTGCTCGAAAATAAATATTCCCAAGAATATTTTATTTTAAAGTTTTTTGAAAAAATTCAAAATTTTAGTGTTATTGGGCATTTTTTTTTTGGCATAACTTCCTGATACGGAGACCGTTTTTCTAACTGTTCACAACGCTAGAATCAGGAGGACGAGCTCTATCCGGTTGTTCAGGTTTGAGCCAGTTCTAAGCACTTTCAAAATTGTGCATTTTCGACACTTGGTCTTGAGCTCCTGATCATGCCCTGTCATCAAGATTTCTATAACACATCTCATGAGTATCCTCAACCAATAATTCATCACCTCAATTACCTCATTATATATAAAAGTGACATAATCATGTTGTGAATTTCATGGGATAATAATGGATAAAAAGGGAATATAAAAGAGGGTAAAAATGATGAGAAAAAGATACATTGCCTATACCCATCATCTTTGGGTGTTATGGGCACAAAAATGGTGATACATGGGATGAATAAGTTATCTCAGTATTTTCTTCTCAAGATTTGACCAATTACCTGACATTTACAATCCAAATTATGCCTCTTTATTCTACCCCAAAATAGTAGTGGTGTTGTTAGGCTACAAATAAATGGTGATTGATTGGGAAAAGCAACTATCTTTGGTTAAAGATATGAAACATATAGAATAAATGAATGATAGGTTAGATGATACAAAATGTTAAATCTCAAATATCTTAAAAGTTTCATCCCTGACATGTAAAGTTAATATTTAGAACTCATTATAGATATAAACCATAACCATCATCATCTAAGAATTAATTAAATATTACCCCATGAACCATGAGTTCTAGAAAACCTTATATATGCAACAATAGGATTTATTGACAATTAGTTTTGAGAAAACATGGTAAACAGGTATATCATAGTATTGAATTAACTTCTATACCATAGGCATGGACACTACTACCAACAGACATCCATAGCCTCATCAGGGATGCCCTTTTAACCCATTGAGATGTCAGTGTCCCATCTATTAGAAATAAATACATAGTTACAAAAGCATTTCAATTTACTTAGATGTCTACTGAATATAATTATTTTGGCTTGGTGATTAGTTAATAACAATTCCATTCACAGGTGCTAACAAAAGTGAACAAGCTGGTTATTGATGAGACCTCTTGTCCTTCAGTTTTAGAACTGAAGGCGATTACTCTGGCTTGGTGACCAATAGTGGTAATGTCACTTTATTAGGACCTATGATCATGGTAGGTTGGCTTGTGATAAGACCTCCTATCCTTTATTTGAATATTTAAGTTTAAAATTCAACTATGGTTATTGTTAATCAACAAAATATTACTTAATAGATGGGGTGGCATGTAAGCTCTTTAAGAGCTAGCGATGGCGTATTTTTTTTGTAGTAACTGTTTTCAACTTGGGTAATCTTGCTTCTCAAAAACTAATAACATTAAAATGACTGTTGACAAATATATTTTGCTTTGTTAAGATTGGGGTTGAGGAACAATTCGTTAGATAGTGACGAAAATATTTAAGTACAATTTTGTGGTAATCATTATAAATGTTACAAGATTAGGGACTTAACAAATTAAGAAAGTTGAAAGTTGACATGATGAAATCGTCTTTACATAATTATTCCTTAAAAATAAGATTATGTTTATAGATAAACAAAGATAAATTGACTACCCAATCATTATGTCAAAGAGGACCTAGAACATTAAAAGTATTTCCCATTCACCAAGGAGAAAATAAATAAGAAAGACCTACAAGTGTTGAATCAAAAGCATGAAAGTGGGCTAATAACAATAGTTGTGACTGAGGTAACAACGTCTGTGACTTAGGTAAAAACAACCATGACTTAGGTAACAACGACTATAATAGATGGAACAATAGTTGTGACCTAGGAACCAACAATTGTTACTGAGGGAACAACACCTGTGACTGAGGAAACAATGATTGCAACTATGGGAATAAAAAATATGAGTGAGGAAACAACAACTGTGACTAAGGGAACAACAACTGTGAGTCAAGAAACAACAACTGCGACTGAGGGAACAACAACCGTGAGTCAAAAAATAACAAATGTGGCTGAAGAAACAACAACTGTTAGTTAAGAAGTGGCACTTGTGACTGAGGGAATGGAAATTGTGAGTCAAGGAATAACAATTGTGATTGAGGGAACAACTATGGGTCAAGAAACAACAACTGTGACTGAGTCAACAATAATTGTGAGTTAGGAAACATCAAATGTGACTGAGGGAACAACAACTACGAGTCAGTGAAAAACAAATATGATTGAGGGAAAAACAACTGTGAGTTAGGAAACAACAACTATGACCGAGGGAAAAACAACTGTGAGTAAGGAAAAAACAACTGTGACTAAGGGAACAATAGTTGTGACTTAGGAAACATCAACTGTAGATAAGGTAACAACAATTATGATTCAAGAATTATTTATCCAACAATACGATTGTTGCATGTTACAACCTCAAAACTACTCATACCATTTTAAGCTTGTGGACATGAAGTATCAAACATGATTGTGGCAATCCCTCCAAAAAAATAACTCAATAGCGATCCTAGCAAGGTGACATGGAAAAATATTAGTCATCCAATAGTCATAGTCACTTTACAAAATAATGAGGAATCAAGAGTAAATCATTCCTGACAAGACTTACCATAAGAATGTTTTGTTGGCATTATGATGTATGTGTTGTACTTGATGGCAACCCACTTATAGCAGGACAAATCACTTGTATATGGTAACTATATGAATCTACAGAGGAGATATCAGATGTGACAGAATGCATGACAATAGTGTTTACAGATGTGATGAAATGCAGGGCAACTTCAAGGAATCAGTTCAGAAGGCAACTCACTCAGATGAAAGATCACAGTATAGCAGGTAAACAACAAAGAATGACAGATCAGTCTTCACAGAATGAAGAAAGAGAGGTATACGTAGGTTCACCATTGACCAAGCCACATATACACGTAGGTTAACAGAACAAAATGAGCGTATAACATACACACGCACTTTCACAGAAAGGAAAGCGCGTATACCTTGGGAAACTAAGTTTTTGGGCCAACGTTTTTGGTCCACGGTATTTTGATCCATGGTATTTGGTCCAAGGTATTGACCCCAGGTATTTGATCCAAGGTATTGGTCCTAAGTGGTTTTGGTCCATGGTATTGAGAAAGACCTAAAACTATATAAGGAGGAGAAGATCATTAGGCCAGTACACACAAGCATTTAATATTTGATGAAGTGTGAGATCTAGTATGCAAGTTATTGGGTTATGGTGCATTGCTGGATTTGAACCAAGGAGGAACCTTAGCATTTGATGAAAGATAAGATCTAATGATACAGTAAGATCTCAAGGCTTGAAGTGAATTATCTTTATGTGATTTGATCATGTATCTGAATAACTGGTGCATCTTGTAGTCTGTAAATATGATGATCTGGGTATGACTGAAGTCTGGAATAGTTGTAATGTTTAAATCATCATTTACATATATGTACGCAGGTTCACTTTAGAAAAGGAGTGTATACACGCTGGTTCTGCATATCAAAGTAGCGTATACATCATAAATTTGATTTGCAGATCTGTACGTTGGTTCGCCTTGAGGAAAGTGTGTATGCACGCAGGTTCGACACATGTAAGTAGCGTATACCTTATAAAATATGTTTTAGTTGCTTCTGTTTGCTGTTGCAGTGTTCTGGGTTTTGGCTTGGGTTCTGGTTACTGTATTTTGGTGACAGTATTCTGAATGATCAGATTGATGGGTTGTCAAAGTGATTGATTGATTCGGTTGCGGTTGGTTCAAAAGGTGATTGGTTAATGTAGATATATTTGATATGATGTTGTTGATGGATCCAGTCTAAAAATTTGTGAAACATGGTCCCTGGAAGAAAAAGGATAAAGTCGTAGCCTTCTGTAGGTTGGTGCCTACGTATTAGTAAACACATCGGCTAGTACAAGAGCTAGGGGGTTGTAGCTCTCTTCTAGTAGAAGTTGGAGAACGAGATAAGGTTGTCGCCTTCTGCAGGTAGAAGCCTGTGTACTGATATAAGACTACACCAGTACAAAAACTGTAAACATAATTTTCTTATTAAAAGAAGATAGAGACAATTGCAGCAGGTGGTTTTCACCCACATTGGGTTTCCACCTTATACCTTGGTGTTCATGTGTGATGCTTTAATCTGTTTTTTACTGCACTGTCTAATGAATTCCTAATATACTGATTAACGTTCAATACATGATAATTTGGGTAAATCAAAAGATCTCTGCATATACACTGGTTGCATTAAGTACAATTGCGTATACACGCTATTTCATTGAACTGAAGTAGCGTATACAAATCAGTTTTGAAAATTAAATTATTGATCTGATAATACTGTTTCACCCCCCTCTCAGTATAATTTCCAACAATTGGTATCAAAGTTGGTCCTCCAGAAGAAGCTTGATCACTTGAAGGAAGATCCATCATCATCAGTAATCAAGAAAGCGGGGGATCCATCAGACCACCAATCTTTGACGGGAGAAAATTTGTTTATTGGAAGGTAAGAACCATAACCTATCTTCAATCACTTGGAACAGATGTCTGGGAAATCGTGTAAGGAGGATATACATTTCCATAAGCAATTCCTACAGATACGGCAGGTAAAAAGCAATATGAAACCAATGCCAAGGCTGTCAATACATTATTGGGAAGTCTATCACAATCAGATTTTGTCAAAGTTATGCAGCTCAAATCCACCAAAGAAATATGGGATAAAATCGTTCTAAGCTACGAAGGAGACTCTTAGGTTAGACGTGCTAAACTGCAAACTCTCAGAATTCAATATGAAACACTCAAGATACATAATGATGAAATTATATCTAGTTACTTCTTACGTATAGATGAGGTTTTTAATTGCATGAAGAATCTTGATGAAGAGATAAAGGAAATTACTTTAGTTGAAATTTTTTTAAGATCCTTGTCTAGTAAATTTGAATCAAAAGTATCTGCCATAGAAGAAAAGCAGGATCTACAGACTATTACTATGACACAGCTTCACGGAACCTTAACTGCCTTTGAGATGAGAAAAGGAGGTCCATCAGATATGAGAGAAGCCGCATTTAAAGCTTCAGCAAAAGGAAAAGAAGAACTTAATGAATCAAGACATATTTCAGAAGAAGAAGAAGAAGAAGCAAACTTCATCAAGAACCTTCAACGGGGTTCTGGAAAATTCAGAGATAAACTACCTTTCAAATGTTTTGCATGTGGTAGAGTCAGTCATTATGCTGCCAAATTTCCTCATAAAGATAAATATGATAAAGGGAAGGAATCTTCAAAATGGAATAAAAAACAAAGTGTAAGTAAAAAGAGCTATTATACTCATGAAAATAACGATGGTTTATCAAATAGTGATGAAGATGAAAATAGTAATGACTATAACTTCTGATGGCTTTTGAAGATGATGATTTTTTGGATGCTTTAGATGAAGATGACCTTTATGAAGAAATCTCTAAACTCAAAATATGTTTAGAAGAAAAGAATATGGTTATAGATACCTTGACATACCAACTTGCAAAAAGAGAAAAACACAATGAAAAACTAGAATGTGAAATTGTGGGTCTAAGAAAGAATCTTGAGAAAAAAAAAGCTCTCAATCTTTGATTTGCTAAAGGATCAGAAACCTTAAATGAAATTATCAAAGTGCAGCGTTCTCCTCTAATAAAGACAGGTCTTGGATATACTAAAGAAGCATCTCAATCACAGAAGTCGTCAACCTCCACTAAAATCTATCTTGATGCAGCAAAGAGCAGTGAACAGTTTGACAATTTTCAGCAAAGGCATAACGCATATCACCAAGTAAATCACTCTCAATTTACTTCAAGGATGAACATAAGCCACAACCAACCTTAGATAAATCGTACTCAATCTGCCTCAAAGATGAATATCAATAGAAACTATAATCACGAGGTCAGTAGATTCAATAATCGCAGGAACTTCCTTAATGGTCAATGTTTCTCATGTCAAAACTTTGGACACAAAGCTGCTCTTTGTGTTTCTTACAAAACCATCATGACTAGAGAAGCACGAAATCAAAGGAATGTGACAGGGATCAAGAAAAGTTCATATAATAACTTTTCTCTGCTTGAAAATGAAATAGAATGCTCAATCTGTAACAACTTTGGCCATGAAGAATCTGAATGCAGGAGCAAATTTCGGAAAATATCTCAAAAGGAGAAAACTTCATTAGATCCCAAAATATGGAGAAAGAAAGAACCACAAACAGAAAGATTTGGCATAGCCTTGTATGTAGAAGGATAAGAAAACCATTGGTACATCGACAGTGGATGCTCAAAACACATGACATGTGATAGAGAAAAACTACACTCATATAATGCCTTAGAAAAGGAAAAGAGTATCTCATTTGGAAACGACATTCCTGCTGTCAGAAAAGGTAAAGGCTCTGTTTTCTTGAAAGAAAAAGTTAAAGCTGGAAATGTCATGTATGTTGATGGCTTAAAACATAACCTGTTGAGTGTGAGTCAAATGTGTGATCAAGGAAATGAAGTAGTGTTTCAATCAAATGGATGTGTTGTTCGTGAGCTTGATACAAGAGAAACCGTGATTAAAGGTACAAGAACTCCAAACAACCTATACATACTCAAGGGAGGAAAACAACAGTGTTATCTAAGCAAAAATGATGAAAAGTGGCTATGACATAAAAGATTAGGACATGTAAGCTTTTCTCAAATAAGAAAAGCATGCAGATTCCGCGTTGTTTGAGATCTTCAAGATATCAACATTCCTGAAAATACTATATGAAAATCATGTCAATTCCGCAAGCAAACCAGATCTCAATTCATCGAAAAGGAAGGATCAACTAGTAAGCCTCTTGAACTTGTTCATACTGATTTATGTGGACCATCAAGGAAAAAGTCACCTCATGGAGAAGAA